>MNCI01033729.1:262810-293132 GCA_015680685.1 Gnetum montanum | reverse complement strand
GGGTTTGAAGCAATTGGTAGTGTTACTGGGTTGACTTGGGAAGATTCCATGATAAATGTGAATGGACTGGGATAGACGAATGGAGTTGGATCATAAGCAGTTGTAGTGTGGGGTGACACAAGCTTAGTGTGATCAACAGGGATGAAGAGACTCAAATGGGCAAGATGGATGAGTTTTGATAGGTAGTGAGGTTTTAATTAATAACAAGAAAGTGGCCCTCCTTCTAGCGCCAAAAACTATACTAACTTAAATCATCGGTGTAAGGCTGGAAGGGAAATAGACACCGAGAGATCGTCGGACAGCCACAGCTAACCCTGCCTTCACCCGAGGGCAAGCTAGAAAAGGGAATAAAGACAGAGTGCCTTGGATGGTTTGCACGCAAATTAACCAAGGACTTCCCCGAGCATAAGCTACAGCTAGCGCTGGGGTTATCGTAAACAGGATATAAACAGAATGTAAACAATGATATGAAATGTAAATAAAGCATATGTGAATAGAATTATATTGCAAACAAAGCATAAACCAAAGTAAATAATGTAAATAGGAGGCAATGAGGAAACTGTATTGTATTATTTTAAAAAAAATGTGCACCGGTCAAAGCGTAGTTGCACAAGTGTGAATGGCAAGTCAAACGCCTAGCCCTGGAAAGATATGACACGATGATGCGACGATGTGAGAAGAACTTGGAAGCCCAAAATCGAATGTGCCAAGCGCCCAAGGATTGTAAGTTCTATCTTCCTTAAGAATTTCCAATCTCTCCAATCTTTGCCTCCTCCTCTCCCTTCTCTCTTGCTGCTTTTTGCTTTGCTTCTCTTGCCTTCCCTCTTTTTGTGTGAATTGATGGGGTATTTATAGGGTTGGGCTAGGGTTTTCTTTGACCAGGTTCAATGTATCTGTGCTGGACAGTTGTACATGAGTTGGATGTGTGTTGGAAATTGCATACTTTGACCAGGTTCAATGTACTTTACAACTTGTGGGTCATTCCAGCCCATAAAAATACAAAAAATTAGAAAAAACAAGCCCTTCAGCGATACAATTTTAAGAAAGCTTAGGAGGATTGGCTCTAGCCCCGACCCGCTTAAAAAATATTACATATTTTTTGTTTTGTGAATATTCAGCCTGATTTTGTATGGGCTTTCATGTTTCATAGCCATCGTACTAATTCCTGAACCTTGATTAAACAGTGGAAAAAAAATTAGAAAAATGAGAGAATCGTCGAGGATTAAATCAAGAATGCATCAAGGGTGGACGTTGCTGGTGGTGCCTGCAGTGACGGTGACGGTGGCAGGTAGCGAGATGTGCAGCAGAGGCACAAAAATAGTGGCACATTGGCGAAGGATGCTTCAATAATGGATGCAAATTCTAAACCGTAAGCCCTGTCCATGAATAGGTCCCCCTTTTTTTACGCAATTGTTGCAGCTTTTCATCATTGTAGACGTTCCTGTTACCAGATCTGAGCTCACTCACAATTTGAATAGTTGGCCTGGCCCTGGAGTTCGAGCTTGGACAATGCCAATGACTAAAAATATGTGGCCACGGTGAGCAGCATAGGAGACAATAACGCGCAACACAGGAGACAGTAATGTGGCGAGTAGCACAGGAGACAGCAACGCGGCGAGCAGCATAGGAGATAGCAACGCGCAGCATAGGAGACAGCAACGTGTAGCATAGGAGATAACAATGCGACAAACACAGGAGGAGTGGCGACGTGGTAGGATAGGAGACAACGACATGGTAGCGGTAGTGGGAGCAGCGATGCGGCAGCGGTAGTGCAGAAACAGCGATGTGGCAGGGAGAAAACAGCGGTGGCAGGCAGAAAAAAGTGACGTGGTGGGCAAAGACAGTGACGCGGTAAGCAAAGACAGTGATGCAGCAAGCAGCGAGACGTTAGTGATGTGGCAGGCAAAGTCAGTGATGCGGCAGGTAGCGTGGGAGTTAGCAGTGGTAGAAAGCGCAGGAGTGGCAGCATGGTAGAAAGTAGAGGAAGAGCTCTTGTTGTCGGCGACAGTAGTGGTGTCGGAGGGCTTCGGATTGGGGTTGGAATTAAAGTTTGGAGCTGCACTGTTGCTACTTGTGTCGGCTTTGCTTTAGGATCTAGAACAACCCTCAGTTTTCTAAGCTTGCTCTTGTTGTTGAGCTCTTGACACTGAGAACAGAAATTAGCATGGCAATATGTCTTTTTGTGATGCCAGTTACTGCCCTCTGCAATTGGGCTTCCGTCCTTGAATCGCGGAGGAATCTGGAGATAGTTAACAGTAGGCAATCCTGTTATTTGTAACTATACTGTTTTGTGCATTTCCTTGAATCCAAAAGCATGTGCACGTGAATAATAGCCATCGCAAATGCACCATTAAGGCATACAAATTTCCATTCAAAATGCTAAGCTGAAATTAGTGGTGTTTCACATAGCATTAAGAAAATCATTTCCTAATGCAATTGTAGATGAAAAAAAAATTAAATCATCTACATATAGATAAATAGAAATAAAATCATCCCCAGATACCTTTTTGTAAATTGTAGTTTGGGATTGAAGATGGATGAACCCCTCTTGGATGAAAAATAAATGAATATGTGCATGCCATGCACGTGGAGCTTGCTTGAGCTTGTACAAAGCTTTATAAAGCTTGTACACATGATTTTGTTTTCCTTCATCAATGAAACTTGGGGGTTGTTCCACATAGACTTCTTCATTCAAAATTCCATTGAGGAATGAAAATTCCACATATAGTTGATATACCACATAGCCATCTTATGCAGCAATAGCTAGAAATATTTTCACAGATTCCATTCATGAAACAGGAGCAAAGTTGTCATCAAAGTCTATGCCTTCTTGTTGGAGATAACCCTTGGCAACTAGGAAAGCTTTGAATTTGTCTAGTTTACCATATTGATTTCTCTTGAGTTTGAATATCCATTTTAAGCTGATGATAGGCTTACCAGATGGATGAGGAACTAGACTCCAAGTGTTGTTTTTATTGATTTGTTGTAGCTCACGTTCCATTGTTGCAATCCAACAATCATCCAGTGTAGCTTTGATGATGGTGGATGGTTTTGCCAAACCATCAGAGCTCCCCCCCATTGGCGTAAGCAGTGCATAGAAGTCATCATCCACGTTGGAGAAGAGAGTAGTTGTAGCATCTGCATCACCTTGGGTTGGCTGGAAAATGTGCTAGTGAAAATGATTGTGGGTTAGGCAATGGTGAAAATTCAAATCCAACATTTGGAAGGCTGCATGAGAGAGAGCCACTCGTGAGGAAGAAGGAGACTACCAGGGAGGATTCATGGGTAGCATAGAGGGAAGGACCTAGGAGGGTGTGGCTATTGACCGGATTGGTGAGGGCATTTTTGCGGAAAAAGAAGCAAAAAAAAGGAAGGAAAATGTGTGTAGGCATCAATGCAGAAGCACATGGAGTTAGAGGCCCACAGGGAGTAGCGTTGGATAGAATGGTGGATGGAAGGGAGTCCAAAAAGGGTAGATTGTGTGCTGATGGATACAAGAAATATGGATTGGATGTTGCTGGAATAATGGAATTAGTAGCTGGAGGGAATGAAGGCTCAGGAACCAAAAAATGTGGAGTTGGGGCACCGAAATTAATGCCTGGCCATTGTTGCATAAAATGGAGGGAGCGTTGATGAGGAAGGAGAGGCACCAACATGTGGGAAATAGGCGAGGCAGACCTTGCAAAAATGGGAGGCCATTGGGGCCTAGGAGTCACATGGTTCCCATGGTGTCCATGATTCTAGGAAGGATGTCCCCGTTTAGCAGAAGAGTCCTGAGATGTTTGCCATCTTGGTTTTGGAAAGAGAATAGCTTGGAGGGTGCTTAAAAAATGTATCAATGTTGATGCCTGCACAAAACATTTTGGCTCTTGGAAAAAATAGATTATGGTCAATGCAGTCCTGTTCCAGAAAATTGACGTCACGGGAATCAACAACCTTGTGATTGTTTTTATCATAGCACCTATAAGCTTTAGATGTGAGAGAATATATAACAAAAATACAAGGAATAACTTTGCCATCTAATTTTTATCTGTTTTGGGTAGGGATGTGCACATAGCAGGGTGAACCAAAGATTTTCAAATGTGAAATATTAGGTGTATAACCATGCCAGAATTCACAGGGTGTTTTATTGTGAATTGATTTGGAAGGCACTCTATTTAAAAGATAAATTGATGTTGCACAAGCTTCTACCCAAAATGTATCTTTGCCATTTCAACTACGGTTCTATTTTTCCTTTCAGCTACTCCATTTTATTGGGGTGTATAAGATGTGGTAGTTTGACGAATAATTCCATTCTTCTTGCAGAATTCCTCAAATTCTTGGGATAAAAATTCACCATCACAATCTGTTTAGATTTTCTTGATTGTATTGCCACTTTTATTTTCTACTGCCACCTTGAATTCTCTAAACAATTTGAATGTTTGATCTTTTAATTTCATAAAACAACCCCAAGCAAATTTGGAAAAATCATCCACGATGATGAACATATAGTGGTTTTTGCCTAGCTGCAATGCTTGCATGGGACCACATAAATCCATATGAAATAGATCTAATTTTTCTTGAGATTTATGTTCTTTCCTAGGACATAGCAATCTTGTGATTTTTCCTTATTGACATATGCCACAATCATGACTATTGGAAAAAGAAATTTTGGCATACCTTTGACGAGATTTATGTTAACATGTCCTAATTAAGCATGCCACAACCATGCAACATGGTTAGTGACAGTGACGTATTTAACGTCCTTTTATATCTACAACTTATACATTTGATTTTTGCTAATAGGGATAATGGAAATACCCTTATCATCATCAGCCTTAGAGATTTTACAAACATTCTTTTCAAATGCAACACGATACCCATTACAACATAATTTTCCCACACTTAATAAATTCTTTGAAAGATCTGGAACAAAGTAGATATGAGAAATAACATAGTTGTTAGCTTGCGTGGTTGTGAAGGCAAGCGATCCAATCCCAATAATGGAGCTTCTTCCCAGTATCTATGGTAACCTTTCCATCATATGTTTCCAGACTTGAGAAGAGTTTCTTGTTCCTAGTCATGTGATTGTTGCACCCACTATCAACATATCATGTGTTGTTGTCGCTAGCATTTGATGCCTTTATAGAGATCAGGAGGTGATCTTCCTCGTCTTTAGTATAAAACAATTTCTCACCTTTTTGGTGATTCTTGTGGTGATCTTCATCTTCTATAATTTTTGCTTTGCCTTTCTTTTCATGCTTCTTCCTAGACCAACATTCATGAGTATTGTGGGTGTTGGTACCACAGAAATCACAATGCTTACCTTCATTTGATTAATTTGATCTTCCACAATCATGACCTCTGAATCTACCGTGACCTCATCCATGTCCTCTAAATGAGGATCCACTTAAGGATCTTTGATTTTGATTGAATGATCTTTGGAATTATGCTTGAAATGCATTTGCTGTTGAATCCTCATTATCAGCAATTCTTTGCTCGTATGTCTTCAAGATTCTTATGAGCTCAACCATGGCCATCTTATTGAGATCTCTTGCTTCTTCAATAGCCAAGATGATGGGATCATATCATTGGGTTACACTTTGAAGGATCTTTTCAATAGCATGCCTTTCTTCAAGCGTTTCTCCACAAGATTCAAGTCCATTTCGAACTTGCTGAAATTGGCTAATGTATTGATCAATATTCTCTGAATCTAGCATGTGCAAAGATTCAAAATATTTCCTTAAAGCTTGTAACTTGACAACACAAACTTTTAATGATCCCTTGTATGCAATCTCCAGTGCATCCCATGTAGCTTTTCTTGTTGGATGCATGATGATTTTGGAAAAGATTGTCAAATCTAACCTAGATTGAATGATGAATAATGCTTTTGCATATTTCTTATGAAGCTTCTTGACTTCATTCTTTTCATCTTCTATTAGGGCTTGACATGTTGCTTGATTAGCATCTTGAAATCCACCTTCAACAATATCCCATAGATCTTGTGAGATCATAAATTTCTTCATCTTGATTGTCCAATATTCATAATTTTCTCTCCATTGAATACATTAATTTGGAGAGACACAGATCCATTATTTTGGGCCATTTTGGAGAGATATGTTGTCAAGAATCTAAGCTATACCAAATGAGAAATCTGAATCTAAAGGGCCCTAGATCTACTATCTATGCTAAATAGAAATTAAAGATGTTTGTTAGAACAAAAAAACACACTTACAATCTGTTAATCCAAAATCTATATGTTAATGAATATGTGCTGCTACAATTATATAGACTTGGATCCTTCTAGGAATGGATTTGAAGAGATAAGCATGAGTCTCTAAAATCATGGGAATGATCCTTATCATCTTATTTATAGATAAGATAATCATGGGTATGGATAAGCATGGACAACTAGAATCTCATCTTATTTAGAATAAATAAAAGGATGAGGTCAATCTCCTAATAATGTGGAACGTCTACACATCATCTCCCACACTTACTTTAGTGCTTGAGTGTTTTTCAAGGACTTCTTATCATTCCATGTTCCACTAATAAGAAGTCAAATAAAGTATTTGTGTGGTGTGGTTCCCATCCAAAAATCCAGAAAAGAAAAAAAAACATGATGAGAATTCAAAACACACCCCTTAGACAAATAAATGAGCTACAAGCTCTAGTTATGGGACTAGAGAGATATGTATTCATGCCTAAATATCCACTCTAACTAAGGTCCCCACTCTCACTTCCTACTTCTATTTTCTTCTCTTTATGGAATTGTGGTTGTTTTTTGGCAGCACTCTTGTGTCTTGAGGGGGTGGATCAATCTTGAAGTGGTAATGCGAAGTCAGTAAAAGAGGTTGGTTTCGGTCTAGACTAAGGATGGATCTTCTCAAGTAATTTTAAACATAAACTCCACAAGGGACTTCTTATGACCTCAATGTGGAATTCTATTCCACCTTCTCCATCATCCATTTATGTTGTCCATAACCCACCTCACTGTTGATGTCCATGTTCTTGATTCCATGTCTTGGTCTAACGTATTTAAATTCTTCAGTAGAATCTTCTGGGTTTGGGTCCTTAACTTTCATCAACCATTAGTCACCTTTGGGGCCCACAAACTCCTTAGGTTGAGGTTATGCAAGGGTAAAAAGGGTATCTACCTACTATGGGGAGGCTCCACTTGCATATCCCTTGGTCGAGTTTGTTAAGTACCTTATCCCTAAGCATTCCCGCAACCAGAATCTTTCATACACCTATCTTTCACATCAAACCATGTGCTCCTTCACATATTTTGTTCATTAAATATGTTCTCCATCAACCTTTTCAATTTTTGAGCTTTCAAAGATCCTCTTTCATGATTTTATCATATTCTTGGCTATTCTAGGATTCCGTAGACCCCAATTTTATTGAAAAATTCATTTTTTGTAGATATTGATGTTTGAAAATTTTGGCTAATGGGCGTTATTGATAGAGTAGACTCATATATAAGGCCCCATATATAGGGCCCT
The DNA here is from genome assembly GCA_015680685.1 of Gnetum montanum. NCBI lineage: Eukaryota > Viridiplantae > Streptophyta > Gnetopsida > Gnetales > Gnetaceae > Gnetum > Gnetum montanum. The sequence goes on along the minus strand of MNCI01033729.1, from coordinate 285,648 downwards.
ATTGATATAAGTCAAACATAGTATAAATAGGCCCATTCCCAGTTAGAAAATTTTACATTTTCTCACAAATGGCAAAGGAATTTTTTCAATTTTTCTGAGCCCAAAACATGCTAGAGCCCATAACTCATAAATTTTCTATCCAAATCACTATGTTCTTTGACCTTACTACTACTAGAGGTAAGCTCTTTGTTGTGGGGGCCACAAATGTACCATTTTTAATAGATACTTTTTCACAGTTCTTTCTAACTCCCATAAAGGTTTAACTGAAAAATCAACTATTAAACACTAAATTACAAGAGCTAAACCTTTCTAACAAGGTTTGGTGAAAATTATAATAAATAATTAATAAAATAATAAATCTACCACGGTCCAAAATTAGCCAAGTGCAACTAACTAATTAACAAGAAAAGATACTCAAAACTTTAAAGTTACACATTACATATACTAATCCATGGATGTGTTGTGACCAAAAATGGCACTCAAAAGGAAAGCACACGTGGGAAGTAGCATTGTCCCAACCAAGGGAGAAACAACCTAGAATGGGAAGAGGCTAAAAATAGCCCCAGGAAGAATTGCTCACAACCCATGCCACAAGTTCTCTTAGGGAGGAGGCAAAAGTGGAATCTATCAGATAGATTCTAGAACTAGCAGTAGTAGCAATAGAATACTCCCATCAGGATGATGCACCTACACAACTAGCAAACCTCAAGGTGACCTTAACAGAGGCCTACCTAAATCAAATCAAATTGAGGGAGGTCTAAAAATCAGTGCTTCAAGAGTTAAAATTTGGTCCTTTCCTAGAGCACACATCAAGAGAAGTGTAGGATTAGTTGAAGGCCTCTCCCATATGGCCAATCATCACTTCCATTAGGGAGTGGTACATGGGAGAGACATTTTTATTCTAAAATAATATGCAGCTTGGAATAATAATGAAGATTAAGGACATCTCAGTGTGCTACTCAACATAGGTCATTGCTGCAGTGCTTGGGTTTCCCGAAATAGGGTCAAACCTTAGTAAGATCCTAATGTAGATGGATCCTAGTATCAAGAAAGAATGGGTGCAACTATGCTATGGTGTCGATTGTAAGGAGTTTGGCACACTCACACGAGTAGAGAGGATTTAGTATAGGATTGTAGCCTTCCACCTCAATCACACAATGAGGCCAAGAAAAATAACTTCCTTCTTTGCCTAAGCATGCATTTCTTTGAATGGGAGATTCCTAGTCAACCTTCTAGAGCTGATCTATCTAAAAATGGAGAAGTGCTTTAAAGAAAATGAATGTGGAAGGAAGGCACTTCCCTTTCCATGCCTCATCAGAAAGCTTTGTTGAAGGGAAGGAATAGTGTGTTACATCAACAAAAATTTCAGAACTATTCTGGTTGTTAGCTGGGCAGAAATGATGAAGGATACAATACCTACAACTACAATTCAAGAAAATGAGCAACAACAACCACCATCACCTACCACTCAAACAACAGTGCCAAACATTACTACAACTACCCAATGGTTGCATGAATATAGAAAATGGCTCTTGAGTAAACAAGAGTAAAGAGTAGGCACAAGTGGTGGGGACCCATCCATATATAGACTAGCCATGAGTTACCTCAATGAGGTGGCTAAAACAATTAGTTTGATGGGTGATGGTGGATCCATTTTCTTAGCCCAAAGAATGTAGCCACCCATGAGGTCAAATCCAAGCACTAGAGAGGCCACAATATCTCTTGTAGAATAACAATCACTCCCAGAAATCTCTAGGAATGTTGTGACCTTCTCGGTGCTCTTGGAGGAGGGTGAAGGGGCAACTGTACTAATGATGTAGCACCAAGGGCAGGAGATAGTAGTAGAAGTGATCACTGATCGTATTGCTAATACTCTCAATGCACTTGCAGCATTTGTACCAAATTTCACTGCACTTAAGGATTTGTAGACGTTTGTAGAAACTATAATCAATAGAATAAGTGTAGTGTAGCATGAGGAATTTCTATACCGACTGGTGGGAATTGAGCAACTGCTTTTGGATGTCTTTGATCTTTTGAATAACATCACTACAACCCAATCATATTTGCTAGAGGCAAAGGGCAAGATCATTATATTGGAGGGAAAACTTGAAATAGCTAGGGAGCAAAACAAATGCTTGGCTATGAAAATTGCTAAACTAAGAGCCCATATTGCCATCCCACATTTCTTAACCTAGCACTAATAAGAGATAAAGCTATACAATAGCTTTAGACCAAGATCAAAGGGGTTGAGGATGCAATGGAGATGACAATGTTCTACAGATCCTTGGCAAAGGTCACACAACATATGATTCAAAAGGTCTTAGATCAGGTCTTCCAAGGGAATGCCTAACTGATTGTAGAGAACCATCGCCTATGAAATGTTGATGCACATAAGCAATAGTTAATAGATTTCATCCATCAACAATAGGAGAAACTAGCTAGAGCAAACATAGAGTTGAGGAGATTGGTAGTAGAGAATAGGAATCTCTTCATGGAGGAGGTGTGTGTTGTTCACTAGAAGACTACAATTGAGGTACCACCTAGAAATCTGAACCTCTTAAATTTGAGAAAGCCAAAGATCATTATAGAGAGCAGGTCGGTCTACAAAAGGAAGTAAATGAAAAACATATCTAATTGGTGAAGGCAAAGGAAAATGAAGCCCTCCAGCAACTCCAGCAAGGAAGGGAAGTTTGGCAACCCATCATTGATAGGAAAGACATCTACAATAAAGAAAAAATCTTCATGAAGGAGTTGTAGATCAAGGAGATGATGGAGTATATGGATCCTGCCAATCTACGTTATGCAAATATGGCCATGGTGACTACCAAATGACCATGGTTAGAATTGGAGAAGTAGATGGCTAGCTTGTACTTGCTATACGAGATAGAGTTCAAGCACCACAAGGACACCAAGGACAAGGTTGCAGTGGCTAATGCTGAACTTGAGATTCTCAGGGCACAATTCATATACCAATGATCCACTATTAAGAACTTGGTTAGGAGGATGAACAACTAATAGGAGTTGTAGAATGTAATTAGGTCATTCAAAATTGAACATAAACAGTCTACTACTTAGTTTGTTAATGTAAAGGAGATGTTCCCAATCATGCCCTATCCATGGGATGTCCCCATTCTTGCCCACATTGGTGAAGCCGCGTGGACTGTGAATGATCCTTGGAGTAAGGAAGAGAAGATGAAGGCATTACTTGATGCCTTTCACCTTCTATCAAAGATTATAGCTGTAGTAGGATAGCCACAACCACCTCAACCACTACACATGCCTAGAGCCGGTAAAGGTCCTTTAGAGCCTCAAGAGCCACCACCACCTGGGACTATCTAATCTTCACCATCTTCACAATGTTAGAGGATGTGCTATCCAAATTTTTGTAGTCACATCATGGTGTTTAATTTTATGTCACAAATACTACAATTTTGTAATGTGTTGACTTGTACACTTGGGCACTCAGTTTTGTCAAGTTAGTTTGTTTTGTTTTGTTAAGAGTCAGTAAATAATCTCATACCTTCCCAATTTTTTCAAAGAACTTGAGGACAAGATTTTATTCACTCATGGGGGTATGATGAACCATCAATGTGTCATGTTTATAGGCCCCCATTGATGTGGTGTGATTGACAAGACCTCATTAATGGGACCCTATTTACATGGTGTTTCCTTGTCGACGGGCCCACATCAATGTAGGATTTGCTACATTGATGGGGCCTTGTCGACGTAATACTCTAGCAAAAACTATAAATATGAACTCCTAGCCATGTTTATGAGCATCAAATTCATAATAGTAGTTGAAATATTACATTTTTTACATTTGAAAGTTAGAATATTTCTCTTGAGTGCCTGCAAGAAGAGTCATTGAGTGTACAAATCTTTATTCAAGCATTATTGTACCTAAGCAAAAAAATGTGTATGACAATAAAGATGAGCTTCTTAATACACTTTGTAGCATTCTAGATAGTTTAGATATTTATTTATGCATTTAATGCTTTTAGTTAATTATTTAATGTTTTCCAATAATTAAGCTAATTAAGCAAGATAAGCTAGATAGATTAAATACATAAGTACAAATGCTTTGAGTGTAACACGTATTCACTTGGTAATCCTAGTAGCATTATTGCTTGGTGTGCTTAGTAGCGTAGTGCTTAGTAACCCAACAATGGATACCAAGATTCAGGACATGTACAGAAAGTGGGACTGGATAGTGATGTTAGGATTAGTTAAAGATTAGTTAGTTAGTTAAATTAAATTAGTTATTAAATTACTCTATCTCTCTCTTCAACCACCAAAACCATAAGACACAAAAGGACAAAAATCATATTCCTCGATTACTATTAACCATATCATTATGCTTCATAAGTGTAATGACCTTAGGACAAGGTTCACTTCCTAAAAGACTAGTGCACCAGAATCTATAAAGCCCATGGAATTCGACTAAATCGCACATGAGCACTCTGTGATTTGTATGGTTGGACATAGTGGTAACCTTCAACTGCTCATCAATAGCTCTTTTAATAACTAAAATCAATTTAGAACTAGATTCTGATTTTGTACAAGCTACATGAAAAAATAATGCCACATCAACATAAATAAAAATGACATTATAAGTATATATTGAAAGAGCTATTATGCATAAAAGCTAGAGTCTGCGCTGCTATGGAAGTAAGTTAATCTTCATTAATGAAAAAGGTATGAGTTATTAAAGCTTAAAGATTCATTATCTCTAATATAAGCATAACTTGCTATTTTTGTAGGAAGGAACCATTAGCACCAAATGAAATGACAAATTTTTTCCTCCTCTTATAAGCTTTTAATGCTCACTTGAAGCTCATACCAAATGCAATAATGAAAGCTAAGTAACAAATATACCTTCTCCTTCCTTAGGTACTCTTCCCAATAGATTGGTAATGATTACAGCTTATTACTTCTTACACTTCTTTAACATATTAGTAATGGCTTGAAGAATGACTCTAAAAATAGCTAAAAAGAATAAAGTCTAAATTAAAGCTATCTAGCTTAGATTGTGTAATTTTGGTTTTGGGCTTGTGCTTGAACTAAAATTTATTCTTTTGCACTTTTTCTCTTCTTCTCAATCTCTCTCTCTCTCTATTTCTTCTCTATAAAATCTTTATTTTCTCTTTTTTTCCAGAAAGCTTGGAAAACTTTTTAGTCTATGTGTTGAGATAAGGTAAAGTATTTATTCTTTCTTTGTGCTATGAAAGTGAATTACTATGACTTTGAGCTTGATGGTTGTGGTCAGTCTAGTATTGTAAAAGAAGCCTTGTAAATTTCTTTTGATTAATAGAATTGCTTTACCTTATAGGATCTAGGAATAGTTTTATGGTGGATGTAGGTTGGCAAATCTAGTGGCTAAACAATCTTAAAAGAGAAATGTCTGTGTACTCTTTTTTGCTTAAGTGTTCTATTTTTTGCATTAAGGTTATTTAGGGCTTTCTACTAACTTTTCTACCAATTTTCATTTAATGTCAATTTTTTATAAGCCCTTTTCTACTAGTTTTCAAATTTAGAGTCTTACGAATAGGCTAACAATTCATTATTTCCACAGGATAGTAAGACCACATTATCTATTCTTGCATCTCCGATTGATAATAGGTTCTTATTATGATAATAATATTATATTCATCTATGCCTTCAATATCCTTTTATCTTGTTGCATTAGAAAACATTTCCTCAATACAAGTTAGGTTATATGGTTTTTAGGATTTAGGGTTTAGGTTTTTAGGTTGTTATGATTCAGGTTTTTTAGGATTTAGGGTTTTAATGGTTTTAAGGGTTTAGGGTTTATGATTTATGGCTTTTAACATTTAGTTATTATGGTTTTAATGGTTTTTTATGTTTTCATGATTTATGTTTTAAGGATTTATTCTATAAATGAGGAGCTTCAATGTCTAACTCATATTTCTAAGATAAGTAGTAGCAAGTTATGACACAAAAGACTAGAACACTATAGTTCAGGAAACATACAAGCTCCAATCAAGGCTTAAAATATTAAAGGCATTCCTTAGGTAAGTCATCTAGAAGAGGTATGTTCTTTATGCCAACATGGTAAGCAAACTAGAGCTACCTTTAAGCTAGTGAATTTTCATTGCAAGGACAAACTTGAATTACTACATATGGATGTCTATGGGCCTTTTGATATAGGTGTTTTCGATGGTAGATATTTCTTTCTTATTATTAATAATTATAATATAATTTCATGGCTAACACGTATTAAGGAAAAGCTGGATGTATTTAAATATTTTAAGACATTTAGAAGTATGGTTGAAACTAAAATATGTCTTAAAATCAAAGCTATTATGGTTGAAAATGGAGGTGAGTTCACCTCAATTGATTTTTATGAGGTATATAGAGATTTAGGTATCAAGAGAAAAATGATGTAATAGAGCAAAAAAATAGAACCATACTTGAAATGATTCAATTAATGATGAAAAAGAAGAATGTAGTAAGGCACCTATGGAATGAGCCAACCAAAATAGCTATGAATATCACCAATAGATGTTTGGTAAGAGTTGATAATGATAAGACTCTTTATCAAATGTGGTATGATAAATGGCTAATGTTCAATTTTTTAGCATATAAGCTTGTAGCATATAAATCTACACCATAAAAAACTATAGATTGAACAAAGTGTAGCGTATTTGGCTAAAATGTATGTGTAAAAGAAGAGAAAATAAAGTGAACTAAAACTGCAATTGTAAAGAAAAATTTTCCTAGTGTATTTAGGCTTTGGCATATACGAGAAAATTTTTGTAAAAATGCAAATGAAAAAAACTTGAAAAATTATAGATATAGGAAGCAAGGAATACACTATGTGTCGTAATTATGAAAATAATTTTTGAACTAGAAAATGTAGGGAATAGAAACAGCAGTCTAAACTACAATGGTAAAAATAGCAAAAATAATTTTTAAATTAATTTTGTAACTATAACTATGAAATCTAGTGGTAGCATGAAATGTTGGTTTGTAGGAAACCTAAAAACAATTTTTTTTTTTCAAATACACTATGTAAGATATGAATAGAAAAATATTATTATTTTAGATAGGTCTTGTTGAAGAAATTAGGCAGAGGCCCTCCTTCTAATGCTAGAAAATTGTAACGATAGAAAAAATTGATGCTAAAAAACGAAATATTTTTATGTAAATAATTTTAACTTCATGAGCCTTGAAAGAATTTGGGGCACCTTAGGCAGACTTGTCAATTACCTAAGGACATATAAAATCTAGTACCAAGGGAAATAAGCAAAAACATATGAGCACAAGGTTCCACACTGATTTTGAGAGAAAGGAATAAATAAGAAATAATATATCTACTATAAACTACAAAGTTTATTTAAAATAATACAAAATATTTTAAACAAATAGGTTAGAATATAGATAGTTGGACATTAAAAGCATGATAAAACAAATATATCTTTGAAATTTTGTGTAAGAGATAGGGTGTATTCTACACTAGATCTACACTAGTCTCTTGATTGATTTGTGCTACAATAAATATTTTTGAAAGTCCTTTCTATTCTCAGTGATCTATGTTGAAAAAGGCTATAAAAAACTATGAAAATTTGCAACTAATTCTACCAAAGATGTGCCAAAATAATATGGAAATTGTATTAAAAACTAACTTAAATAGGGCTTCAATTTATTGTTGTTGTGTTAGTTACATTCCCACGTGCTTTCTAGATGGTTACATAGTGTATTTGAGTCATTTTCATGGTTCAAAACTATAGCGTATGAACCACCAATGTTTTCTTCCATTTTTGATGGCCCAAAAATGTAGCGTATAAGACACCAATGTTTTTTTACTTTTGATGTTGATTTTGGCATTGTTTTTGACTTTTTAGCTCTCATACATTGGCATAATAAAACTCATAGCTTGTAGGCCATGAATTTTAATTTACATATTTTAAAAGGGTATATAATTTAACTAAAAAAAGGTCATAAGGTAGTATTTTTGATGAGAAAATAAGGCAATTATTTCTACTCTTGAATCCAATTAAGATTACAATAAGAATTTGGCTACCTAGATTCTCTTCTTACAACATGAATTTTTTGTGAGGTGTTTCAAAAGCTATCAATGATATAATTATTACTTTTAAATTAAGAATCTTGCCACTAGACTAGCACCTCATTATTTTTATAATCCTTAGATTATATATATTTTTAGCTATTAAAACATGCTATCAAGGATACTAATCTATCAATTGAATATGCTAGGTGATGAGTGGTGAGGTACCCCTACACTCAACCATACGAATACGAGAGTTACACGCGCGATCCAATCGAACTCCGCAGATGGACTAGTTGTGGCACCTAGATGGTTAGCCTTAGGTCGTAGTTTGTTGTCTTCCCACCTGGACTAGTATTATCTTTGTCACATATGGTTTAGTCTAGAGTGAGGTGTATGATGGGTTTCCTAATCTAATGCTACTCCTAAAGGCAGTCGAAAGTAATATTAACTAAGCTAAGCTAAGAGGAAAAGGGTAAGAGAATCTAATCTAGCCTAAGTGTGATGAGCATCCGTTCCTTGATTATCTATACACATCTTGGACTTCGTGCACGACTACCACTTACCAAGCGCAAATCCTAGGTACGCCACTGGGATACCAAGTAGTCACACTTAAATGCTCGTAATCAACTTGTACTCATTCCGCGTTACTAGGAGATAAGGGTGAGAGAGAGATTAACTAGAAAAGAAGTAAATAAAAATTAAATAAATAAATAACAAAGTGAATGCTGAAATGATGAAGTAATCTCAATCTTTATTGCTGATCATGTGCATGTCCAAGTACGTCACACTTGAATAAAGGATGCTGTACAATTACATTCACCACACTGCAGGTAGACATAGGAAAATAATCTATCTCTGGAGGGATTAAACTGCCAGAGCTTCGCTACTCCTATCCTATGTATTCTGAAATATCGCAGGGGACGATGCGATATTGCGTACACGATATCATGGCCCATGCGATATCGCGTCCCATCACTAGGTGTAGTTTATGTTGGGCTCAAGGATGGGAAGGTTTTAGCTTTAGTTGCTATTTGTTTTTTATTTTTAATTAATTTATTATTTTTTATTTATAGATGCCTTTGTCTTTCTCTTTACAAGGAACATTTTATTAAGAAGTGAAAAACCATGAAGATGATTTTGAATAAGGATAAAACTTGAACCTTTTTCTACTTGAGAGTAGAGATTTTTCAAGATTGGTTGTAAGAATGAAAACCTGAAAAGACATTCCTAAAATTATTGGGCTTGTTTAGAGGGATTATTGAAACATGAAATTATTGAAATATAATTATACGCAAAGATTTATAGAAGTTTATAACTCAATGTTGCCTTGTAGAATTGAACTTGTAACCTAGGGTTACCAGGCCAAGAACCATACCACTAGGCTAACATCTCATTGTTGGGCTCTTTCTTTAAACTCTCTCTTCAATAATTTGATGTAATTTAAAATTTTTAAATATTATTATTTATTTTTTTTGGGTCTAACATCCCCATAGGTATAGTCCACTTTGAAACCATGCTTGGAAAATCAACTCTGAGACTATGCTTAAGAAATTTTAGACTCATATGTGAACCAAAAGTAGGAGGATGTTGGAACTCAAAATAAGTGAAATATAGGCACACCCCAAGATATATGGTCTAATTAGAACTATATATAACTTATCATTGCCTATGGGAATTGAACCCATGAGCTGGAGCTTTTAAATCAAATGTCTTACCATTAGGTGAGCTAGATGCAGATGGTTTAAATAGTTAGATTATTACCTTGTTAAGAAAAAGATTGTCAATTCAAGTGTTACTTAAGATAATGCTATATTTTTCTAAAGTGTCATGTCAGATATATGTCTTAGAATATACATAATAGTTATTCTTTCAAGTCTTGATTTGAAAACTCCAAGTAATGAGTTTAATTCTTGTAGGTAATACTAAGTTATAAACTTTTAATTAAACTATATATCTAAGGGTGTATCTATATTACAATTATTTTGAGGTTCCAACCCTCATTTATTCTTTCAAGTTTCAATAGCCTCCTCCCTCCTCCATCAAAAGGTTCTATATGTGGTGCTAACCTACTCCCACAATAAAAGGTTCTCTAGATAATGCTAAGGAATGCATATATTCTTCATCTAATTAATGTATGAAGGAGTACTGGGATATCCATAATATTCAAAATAAAGATTGGTAAAAATAATAATATATTTGAATATTGAAGTGGTGCTAAGGATGATGAAGGTATTGGAACCCAAATTATTTTTAATAATTCCACAAGACATATAGTTAAATTAAAACTTTCTAACTTAATATTATCCACTAAAATCAAATCTAAAACTTAGAGTTATCAAGAGTCTTACCACTAGGCTAATACCTTTGATGAGAGACAAGGTACCCTTCTACCCAACCATATGAATCACTAAGGCATTACATATGATTTGGTTAAATTCCATGGACCTATAGTTCTCTAGTATGCTAGCTCTTCTAGAAAGTGAAATAGATGTTGAGAACGTTTGTTGTCTTCCCAACTACACTTGTGAGGCTCAAGGGTATAATTAGAGTGTAATTGAGGTATATGATTTTTATCATTTTTTGTTTTATAGATGTAATCGCCTACAAAAAGAATGAAGAGTACAGTAACTTAAAATCTAATTCATTTATTGCCTATCTAGCCTAACACAAGTAACCATCCCACTTTCCTAAACACATATAGCACTACTAGGCTACTAAATGTTAAGCGTTGCTAGGTTACCAAGTACTATATGTATGCTCGAAGTGGTCATGCTCATGTTCATTAATAACTAGAAATAAATTACTTAATTCAAATGTGTTAAAGTAAAGAGTAAGAAAGTAAAATGCATTAAAGAAAATATTAATCTATTCTCAGTGCTACAATGATTGTCAAAAGAGTTCATTTTATTCCTGTTACACTGTTGCGCTCAGGTACATCAATGATTGAACAAAGAATTGTACACATGTAGACTCCTTCTGTGGGCACTCAGAAAATGTTCTAACTTTGAGGAAAATAAATTACAAGAGCTTCACTACTTTAATTGAAAATTAACTTGAAAACTAACTCAAAATGGAAGCCTAGGCACTATATTTATAGGCCAGAGTATATACTCTAACATTAGATACGCGACGTTAGATCTAGGCCTCAACATCACGTACTCAACATCATGGCTTTGACCTCACATACCCAATGTCAAATCTAGGCCCCAATGTCACGTATGTGACATTACAGCTCTAACGTCATGTACCCAACATCGAAGTAGATAGAAACACATTTCATCATAGCTCCACAACTGAATGAAAACTCATCCTTGAGTGAAGAAGAGGAGGAAAAAGTTCTTTATAAAATAATATATTGGGTAGGTATGGGATTATTTACTGACATACATATTGACTTAGACGGAATATACAAACTCTGACTACCCAAGTGTATGGAATTATAATTTTTACAAAATGGGGTGTTCATGATAAGAGAAGTGAACACCCTAGATAACACTGACATCCAACACCTCTTGGCAATAGAAGAATGAGAGAGAGAAAATATCCTATGATCACAAATGGTCCTCATTGTGTGATACTACTGCATCATCCTTGGTGAAGATAGTCCCGCTTCTACTCCATGCTTCCCACTACAATTAGAATAGAATCATGAATTAATATGCAATGTGTAACATGTAGTAATTAAATGCCTTGTCTTGTTGGTGGTTACACTTTGCTAGGTTGTGATTGTGGTAGATTGGTTCCTTTAGTAGTGTTAGCAAGAAGATTGACAAATAAGGTAAATTAGATAAGTGATCCATTAAAATTGGAAAAAGCACAATATAAGGAAATGTTTAAAGAGGATATAAGAATTTAAAATAACAAAAAGAAGAATCCATTGAAAACTATTGTGAAGATGTGCACAATTGGATGTCATTAATGGGCTAAAGAGAAGAGAATTTGATCATAAAAGTGTCTAAGGGTAAAGAACTTAACTAACCCAATCGAAAGATATGCAAATGGGTCCTCCCCAAAGCATGAATAGGCTTTTTATGCCATTTCATAACTTCAAAACAAAGAGTCCATGGGCTCCATGGATGATTAATGGTTATAGAAGGTTAAGTACAAAAACTCGGAAGAAACTAACTAAGAATTTCGACACATCAAACTAGGACATCAAACCAAAACATGAAACCAACAGTAAGGTGAGACATGGAAAGCATAGATGGATGAGAGAGTGTGGAATGAAGTTCTTAATTACAATCACATGAAGTACTTTTTGAATTTGTGGTTAAATGACTTGATAGGGTCCATCCTTAGTCTAGACCAAAACCAATCATGTTTAATGACTTTGCATTGACATTCTAAGACCAATCCATCGCCTAAGACACAAGAGTGCTCATACAAAATAACCATCATTCATTATTAGAGAAGGAGTAGGAAGCGAGGTAGGGCCTTAGTTAGAGAGGACTAGTCCCATAACCAATGCTTGTAGCCCATTTATTCTATCTAAGGAGTATTCTTTGAATTCCCATTGCCTTTTTTTTCTGAAATGGGAACCACACCATGCAAAGACATGCATTTATTTTTTCTAAGGGGTGTGGTCTAAATACTCATCTTTTTTTCTCTCTCTCTTTTTGTATTTTTTTTTATTTTCTAATGAGAACCACAACATGTGAAGATGTATACATTTATTTTGTCCAACGGGTGTGCTTTGAATTCTCATTTTTTTTATGAGAACCACACCATGCAAGGACTTATTCAACTTCCTTTTATTCAATGACATGAAATGGTAAGAAGTTTATAAAAAACATAGGCACCTAGGCAACAAAAACACACAAAGAATAGTGAATCCCCTTAAAGCTACACCCTATTCAAACCTTTGAATCCTTCCCAATTTCAAAAACTACCAAAGTCACAAATTTATTAAAATTTTATTAATGAAAAAGGAATTGCACATTTATAGAATAAGGAAAACCATTGATGAGTGGCGAGATACGTCTACACTCAACCATACAAATACAAGCGTAGCACGCGTGATCCAATCGAACTCCACAGACTAAGTGCCTACACGCCCCATGGAACACTTAGGGTTAATCATTCATTGTCTTCCCAGACTTACTTGTAGTTGTCACGGTGTATGGTTAAGTAAGTCCGAGGTATATGATTTTTATATATTTTTATGTTATATGTCTCCTATGCTATTGAGGTGAAGGGTTGGAGAAACTAACTAACTCTAACTAATGAACTAAGTCTAAATTACCTAGCGTCAACATTCGTTCCCACTTACCGTACACACCCTGAACCGAAGCAACCACGGCTAACAAACGCTAATCGTTACTGGGATCACCACGCATAATGCACGTGCTCGAAGTGGTCGTACTGAGGCACTTAACTAGGAGGAAAGGGTTGAGAAAGCTAATCTAGCCTAAGTGCGATGAGCAGCCGATTCCTTGATTATCCATACACATCCTTAAATGCTCGTAATCAAGTCTTACTCATTCCGCATTGCGATGAGCATCCATTCCTTGATTATCCGTACACATCCTTAGATGCTCGTAATTAAGTCGTACTCATTCTGCATTACTAAGAGAAAACAATAAATAACATTAAATAAAATCCTATTCCATGCACTACAAGGTTTATCCAGGAAGTTCGTCTTTATTGTCGTACACAACTTGTGTTCAGGTACAATGTTGCTCGAATAAAGATCCATTCACTTTAGGACTCCTACTACGGGTACATGGAAAATGTTCTATCTCTGGAGTGATCAATCTGCCAGAGTTTCCCTATTGTCTAGCTTAGGATGAGGAAACAAGGGAGAGCCACCTCTTATTTATAGATATGAAGGTGCACCACGATATCGTGTACACGACATCGCAGGGGACAACGCGATATAGCGTACACGATATCATGGCCTATGTGATATCGTGTCTCATCATACACCCATGACTGAATGAAAACTAGTCCTTGAGTTCCTTACAAAATATTGGGAAGGTATGGGATTATTGACTAAGTGGAACTAATGGGATGACTTGTGAATGGATCATCATTACAAGACTTGAAAAAACTGGTGTTCATGATAACAAGAGTGAACACCTTATTACATTGACATCAGGCCTCATTTGGCAGCTAAGAAAGAGAGAAAGAAAGAAGTGTTGCTGCTACCAATGCCAATATTGTGTCTTTCGTTGTCCATCCGTGAGTGCGCTATTGATCTTGCTCCTTGCATAGCTGCTTTAGCGCTGCTCCATTCCAAGCGTTCACTCCAGATCCAATCCGTTGTTGTATGATCACCATCTGCACACACAACACAATCTTATATTAGCAAGGGTAAATGAATCGTCATGTAATTAATACCTTGCTTCGGTGTAAGTTCATTGGTTAGTTGTGGTATGGCTGATATGGATCTGGAGATATATTAATGATGACGACCAAATGTGTAGGGGTTAGGAAAGACTTGAAAAAATTTGGGGCTAAAAGAAAATTGAAAAAATTGGGCCCCATACCCCCATGACTAATCGCGAACCTCTGGTAGCATTAGAATGGAGAAAGAAAGATAGATAAAAAGGGACAACGGTAATATCGATAAAGTGGATGTCAAGATGTAAATGAACAAAATAAAATTAATTACAAAAATGTTAGGGAAAAGAATTTAACTAGTGCACCAAAGAGGAATGTTAGTGGGTCCTCCCCAAAGTAGGCTTATGCCCTTAATGCCCTAACAAACCCACATTCAAAGAGTCCGTAGGCCTTGGGAATGTCAATTGGAACAAAAGGTAAAGTCTCAACCACAAGAATTTACCAAAAATAAAACAATGCATCTACCAAAAAAAAACACTAATGATACAACCAGCAATGAGGTGAAGAATGGAGAGAAGGATGGAGAGAATAGGATGGAATGGAATCCCAAGAATAAGGTGGTGTACAGCCCCTTGTGTAGTTCATGATTAATGTGACTTGGCAAATCTCATTCTAGCTTCGGCCTCAAACAAACCACATCTAGTGGCTTCGCATCAATGCATTTGGCCAGTCCATCCTCTTGGGTAACAAGAATGCCTTCCCCAAGAGTCACCACCATTCCGAAAAAACAAGGAGAGAATGGGAAGTTAGAAGGGGCTTAGTTAGAGGGAACATTTTTAGTTCCATAACCAGTGCTTGTAGCCCAAGAGATTATTTTCTCTAAGGGGTGTGCTTTGAATTCTCACTTTTCTCCTTTTTTTTTTTATTTTTTTTTTGTTTTTGTGTTTTGGGTTTTTATGCGTGAGAAGCATACCATGCAAAGACTTTGTTACTTTTATTGCTCAGCTTCCTGATGATTGGGTAACTTCGAAACGGTAAACATCCAAGCACCGAAGAGAATGGCCAACACAAATGAATCAAGTTCCCTTGAAGTCACACCCTTTGCAATCCTTGAGTCCTTCCTTAGTTTGAGAAAAGCCCAATCACCAATTTGTTAAAGTTCTTATTTGAAGGGAACTGTACATTTCCAAGCCGAGAGAGACCATAGAAACTTGTGGATGAATGGATGAAGTGATCTCATTGTCCGCCATATCAAAAGGAACATACCTTAGTATCAACATTGTGACTTAAAGGTAAAAACCAAACATTAGTAATCAACAAGAAAATAGTTCATACCATCATGCAGAACACTTATTGGGTGACAAACTTATAGGGTGGATGGCACACACACAAAAAATGAAAAATTATAACGATGTTGTAAAACAAAAACAAGAAAAGTTAAAAAAATTTGTAAGACAAAAATGTGTAAAACAAAAACGTTGTAAAACAAAAAATTAAAAGAACTGAGAGCCCATATGGTTAGCATATGTGGCCATCTCCCCCATGACTGAATTGCAAGGGAGAGATCCAAAATAGAGAGTGAGGTTGCCTGCTAGTAGAGGTGTAATTTGTACTGGCAATTGCGGGTTCATGGAAATGTTTTGTTTGTTGTACATTAACCAATAATATTTTATCTGGGCTATTAGGCTTGTATATCATCATGGCTCTAGAGGGGAAGGTTGCATGAATAATATAGGATCCTTCCCACAATGTTTGAAATTTTGTACTTTGAGGTACGTGCGTGGGATTCCAGTAAAGGACCTTGTCTCCTGGTTGGTACCTAAACCTTCGAATTCTTAAGTCATGATACTGTTTACTGTGTGCTTTGTGCAACTCATTTAACGATAGTGCAACCAATCTATTCTTGTCTAGCACGTTCAGAGTTGTCAACTATTGTTTTTGTGCTAGGTCTAGGTCTAAGTGAAGGTCGCAAGCCATGGGGAGTGTACGGAGCTCATTCTGTATGGGGAGCTTTGGTAGTTTCCCGTACACTAACTCATAGGGAGAATAGCTTGTAGGGAGCTTCCAAGTGGAGTGGTATGCCCAGAGAGCATCATTCAGTTTTTTTCTCCAGTCTCACCAAAATTTGCTAATTGTTCTCGTCAATATTCTAGTAATCTCCCGGTTACTAACCTTGACTTGGCCATTAGCTTGGGGGTGGTAAGGTGTGGTCAATTTATGCTCAACCCCTAAGCGTTGCATCAATTTGCGAAAGGTTGCACCCATAAAATGTGTTCCATTATCATAGATGAGTGCATGTGGCACACCAAACCTGTTTACGATTTGTTGTTGTACAAATCGTGCAGTTGTAGATGATGTGCAGTCTATTACTAAGACTACTTCAACCCATTTGGTTAAGTAATCAATAGCAACGATGATATATGCCTTTCTGTTAGACATTGGTGTAATAGGCCCCATAAAATCTATTCCCCAGATATCGAAGGGTTCCAATGGTTGAATCCATTATTGTGGACCCTCCATTCTAGCAGTCATTCCACCATCACGTTGACAGCGTTCATAGGATTAGACAAAATAATGGGCGTCCCAGAATAGTGTTGGCCAATAATATCCCGTAAGCGGGACCTTGGTAGCCATACGTCTCCTAGCATAGTGACCCCCACAGGGGCCCTCATGAGCATCCTGGAGAACTTTTAATTGATCCTGATTGGGCACACACCATCAAACCAAGCCATCAGGATAGACTTTATAGAGTTGTCCCTTGATTTCCATGAAGTACTTGGTTTTGTGAAGAAATTGTTATTTCTTCCTAAATTCCAATCCCTCTGGTATTTGTTGGGAAATGAGATAAGTAAGAATGCTACTGTACCAATTTATTTCCATGGGTTTATCATTTACAACACTGGCAAAGAGGGTTTCATCAGGGAAATGGTTAGATACAACATATTCATCCTCCTTACGGTCCCAACACAGCCGAGATAGGTGATCTGTGACTACATTCTCAATGCCTTTATAATCTACTATTGTTAAATTGAACTCCTAAAGAATTACCAACCAATGTATGATACGTGGGCTAACCATTATCTTGTTCATAAGGAACCTAATTGCACTATGATTTGTATAGATGTATACTTTGTAGCCCAATACATAGTGCCTAAAATTGTCTAGTGCAAACACTATAGACATTAATTCCTTTTCCGTAGTCGTGTAGTTGAGTTGTACACCAGTAATACTCTTACTGGCACAATGGATGTAATAAGGTCATTTTTGTTCATCTAATTGTGTCAATATGGCTCCTAAGGCATAATTAGATGCATCAGTCATGATATGGAACAACTTGGACCAGTTAGGGGCTTGTAGAATGGGAGTTTCCACAAGCCTCTGTTTGAGGGTTTGGAATGCTTGTTCACATTCCTTGGTCCATTTGAATGGTGCATCTTTGTTCATTAATTCCGCCAACAACTTTGCAGTTTTGGAGAAGTTCTCGATAAATCTCCTGTAGTAGCCAGTGTGTCCAAGGAATAACCGAATGTCTTTGATAGTCTCAGGTTATCAGGTAATTCCTTGGATGACTTTAATTTTTTCTGGATCCACCTCTATTCCTGATTGTGAATTTTATGCCCCAGTGCGATGCCCTCTTGAACCATCAAATGGCTCTTTTGCCAGTTGAGCTTTAGGTTGGTTTCGACACATTGTTCCAATACTTGCTCTAACCAATCGAGGGCTTGATCAAAGCTTGTCCCATAAGTGGAGCATTCATCCATGAAGACTTCTACTCCGTTACCTATTTGCTATTAAAATATGCTTAGAACTAGTCGTTGGAATGTGGCAGGGGCATTGCATAAGCCAAAAGGCATTTTTTTGTATGCAAACGTTCCCTAAGGACTGGTGAACGTTGTTTTGGCTTGGTCTTCTTGTGCGATTCGTATTTGGTTGTACCCACTATACCCATCCAGAAAACTGTAATAGCGATGCCCTGCTATAGTGTCTAAGACTTGGTCAACAAATGGCAATGGGAAGTGATCTTTGAATGTTTCCATATTCAATAGCCTAAAGTCTATACATACCCTCCATTTACCTCCTTTTTTTGGTATGATTACAAGAGGACTAACCCACTCGCTATTAGAAATGGGGTAAATGAACCCAACCTTGAGAAGCTACTCTATCTCCTCTTTCACTATTTGTTTTAACATCAGGTTCAATCGCCTCTGGGGTTGCTTACGAGGTTTCATGGAGGGGTCCGTGTAAATCCTATGTTGGCATATCCTAGGATCTATTTCGGTTAGTTCAGGGTATGACCAGGCAAAGGCTATTGACCACTTATTTATCACCTTCAACAAACTTTCTTTTTTCTTGGGTGCAAGCTTTGCATTGATGATTACTGGTTTTCCGTTCTTAAGGGTCATGTATTCCAAACCAGTGGGCAACAGTTTTAAATCTAGGCACTCTTGTTTAAACTTCTCAGGAATCTCCAACTTCCCCCAGTTAATGTTTTCACAGTTAAGGGCTGGAGGTTGGCAACGGACTTGCTCAAGTGCATCCATGCTTTCAATGTAAGCACTAATTATCCCCTCAGTGAGTTCCATGCATATCACTGAATTGCTCTCTTGGTTAGCCATCAGCCATTGGGTGTTTTCTTGTTGTGTGGCTGCTGCATATAGGCACTTTTGTATGTTGATATCCTATGCACACCGATTGCATGTAGGCAATGTTAGACTTCACATCACCCATGATTTTTGCACGCAATGACACCCTGTGTCACTATATGCAATGTATGGAACTCTCTTCCTCTCAATTTTTCCAAACATATTTTTCTTGGATATTTCTAGGGAAAGATTGTGGATTCCTAGGTGATGAGTGGCGAGGTACCCTTACACTCAATCATACAAAACGAGCGTCGCACGCGCGATCTGGTCGAACTCCGCAGATGGACTAGTTGTGGCACCTAGATAGTTAGCCTTAGGTCACAGTTCGCTGTCTTCCCACCTAAACTAGTTTTGCATATGTCACATATGGTTTAGTCTAGATGAGGTGTATGATATGTTCTAATTCTAATGCTACTCCTGATGGCAGTGGAAAATAATATTAACTAAGCTAAGCTATGAGGGAAAGGGTAAGAAAATATAATCTAGCATAAGTGCAATGAGCAACTACTTCCTTGATCAACCGTACACATCTTGGACTTCGTCACAACTACCACTGGGACTACCAAGCGTAGCTCCAAGGTACGCCACTGGGATTACCAAGCACAGATCCCAAATACGCCACTGGGTTACCAAGCGCAGATCTTGGATACACCACTGGGCTACCAAGCAATCACACTTAAATGCTCGTAATCAAGTCGTACTCACACCGTGCTATGAAAGCAATAAATAACAAATAAATAAACTAAGTGAATGCTGCAATGATGAAGTAATCTCGATCTTTATTGCCGGTCATGTGTGTGTCCAAGTACGGCACACTCGAATAAAGACACCGTACAATTACATTCACCACACTACAGGCAGACACGGGAAAAATTCTAACTCTGGAGGGATCAAACTGTTAGAGCTTCACTACTCTAAAACTGGGATGTAAATGAGGGAGAGCCGCCTCTTACTTATAGAAATTGCAGCTGACTGTGATATCGCGTACGCGATATCACGTATGCAATATCGCGACCCATGAGATATCGCGACCCATGATATAACGTGGGTGCGTTAACGTGGGTGCCTTAACGTGACCGCCAGCAATATGAGCAATTTCATGTCTCATCATACCCCCATGACTGAATGAAAACTCGTCCTCGAGTTAAAGTGAGAACAAGCTACATTGATTACACAGTGGATAGGTATGGGATTATTAGATGGAAAAATGGGATGATGTTGTAGTGTCAGAAGAAAACAAAACAAAGACACAACACACAGAATATTTACAAAAATTTCGAACTCATGTAGTTCCTGGTGGCGATGACTCCTCCATAGGTGTCTTTCCCTTTTCTTGCGCTCTCGGTCTGGGATTTGATAGCATTGAAGTACAACATGGAGTTTCTCCTCTTGTAAGGCCTTGAGTGCCTTGGCATGCATGTAAGTCTGCACTTGTGCCATAGAGGCAACCCAGGCAGCCTTCTCTTTTTCTTCTGCCATCCTTTTATTCTCTGTCAATAGTTTATTAAGTTGCTCAGTTCTGAAAGTGTCCAGCTGGTTCTGAGCAACCTTTGGCCCTGTATTCGGAAGGTTTAATACTTCCAGAATGGCTTGAACAGAGAAATCAATAGTCACACCACAATTGTTAACTATGGTGCCTTCTTCTTTGTTGTGCCAAAATTGGTACATTTCCCCTAAGTACCAGGCATGCTTTCAGAGAGGATATCTCCTACTTCTGCCTACCCAAACCGTACGGTAGGAGGATCTTCTTGATGAAATTTGAATGATTGTTCCTCCTGTTCTACATGTTGTCTGGTAGGATCGTGTCTTCCACCTCTCTGAGATCATTCGATCGCACCTTGAGCAGGACCTTCCTATTGTCCGCATTTCAGGATCATCTGCAATCACACGGGACCAATTGTTAGTAAGGTTGTTACCAAAGTTAGATTATACCTTACTGCTTGCCTTAATAGATTTACTTTAATTCCGTGTGATGTTAATTATTGAAAGAACATGTCCCTGAAAGATTATAATGTTGAGTCCTCTTTGCTTAGGTGGTTTCCCATTTTAATTTTCTGGTATAGCTAAGGGGATGAAATTGTTTTTGACACATTTTATTCTTAATTTTAGAACTAATTACCCTTAAATATGTCCTTTGGGTGATGATGAATTTCAAAAAATTTATGCACTATTTGGCATGTACAAAAAAGTTATATGCTATTCAGCATGTACCCTCTCCCCCATGACGAAGTTGAACACTCTGGGTTCAAATAGGTTCAAACGGAATGAAATTTGGAGTACCAGCGAGCGAGTTATGGATATGAAAGCAAGGGACGCGCAATCGCAAGTCGTAGAGAGAAATTTGAAAAACTTCCCCTGCATTGATTAGCACAGGGGGGTCATGTATATATTGAAGTGAGGGCACTTAGAGAATGTACCAAATTTTTTTTATATGTTTTTGAAATTAAACATTGTAAACTAAGGACATCTGGATGATTATTAAAGGGTTCCAGGGTAATTCAACCAGTTCTGAAGGCACGAAAATTATGATGGTGTGGGATTTATCAATCAGGACCTCAGATGGTAGAGAAAAAGGCTATGTGATGGTAATAAGGGAAAGAAAATCAATTGAAAAATTAAGCTGAGGGTAAGAGATTGTGTGTTCTAGCTAGAGAATTAATGAAGATTACAACAAAATTACACAAGTGGGTCCTCCCCAAAGCAGGTTTCAACCTATTATGCCCTTGTGTAATCACACTTAAAGTGTCCGTGGGCACTAGAAGGGTTAAATGTAATCTGCACTAACTCCACAAAACACACACATGTAAATATCACCGGAATGAGATGAAAATTTTATGTTACATGGGATACAAGCTACAATTACACGAACAGTGAGATGAGATGAAGTAGAGAAAGGGATCGTAGAGATCGAGACATGAGGTAACTATCGCAGGGCACAATGAATCCTGTGTGTATAGCATGATTATCGTGTCATTAACCCATCATTCCAAGATCAGGACCAAGTCCATCCTTCTAAACAGTGACATCGCATTGTTTCATCCCATGATGAACAACTATGAGAGTACCATAACAACAAGGCATACGATCACTTGGTGTTTAGTACAAGGGAGGAGTGATTTTTGTTTTATGGCACTTCCTTTTTCTTTTTCTCTCTCTTTTTTTTCTTTTTCACTTTACTGAATCCAGAGAAGTTGCCAACCTTCAGGCATGGGTGCATGTCTTTCCAGTGGAACCCCCTAGAACAGCTTTTGATTTTCAAGTGCCCTTTTGATTACTCTTACTCCCATTTTCATTAGATCTAAAAGGATCTTAGTACAACCAGGTTACATGATAACATCCACAGATGTCACCAAAGAGAATCCATGAGTCCCCTTGATGTCACACCCTAATCAGTCCCTCTTGGTCCATCCTTCTTCATTCTAGGTACAATGAACACAAAATTAATTTTTAAGTTTTAGAAAGTTCAAGAATGTCACTGTACCCGTGAACAGAACCTCTTATTTGTAGAGTGGATGAGTGGGTGTAATGGGCTCACTGTTCCAAAATAATTGATCACTCATGACTTAATAACATAAAACACACCTCGACCAATGATCCACATGAGTGTTTTATTCGTAGACGAGATTTCTTACAAAAATGGAAAAAGACAAACACACAAAAAAGATAAAAAGATAAAAAGATAAAACAAAAAGTTGAAAAATGAAAAACTGAAAAACAAAAAGTTGTAAAATTAAAGAAAATGAAAAATAATTATTAATCCTACTTGTTATTAGAATGAGGGATATCCCTCATCGCTAAACGGTTGTGGACGGCACGGATTAATAATTGACGACTGGAATCCTTGCTTCTTGGAAATCTTGGGGCTCGGTCATACTTACCCC
>MNCI01033729.1:237579-258467 GCA_015680685.1 Gnetum montanum | reverse complement strand
GACACGGATTAATAATTGACTACTGGAATCCTTGCTTCTTGGAAATCTTGGGGCTCGGTCATACTTACCCCATCGGGTTTCACACACTGGGTTATAAGGAGCATAGTGGGGCAATTTATACAATGTAGTTTCAGGATAACAAGTTAATCCACTATGATATTTGGGACTGTTAGATTGTATGCAAGGATTAATAAATGAAGGTTGAGGATCCTTGCATGTTGGAAGTATTGGAACTGGTCCATACTCACCCCATTGGGGTTCATACACTTGATTGTAGTAAAGCCATTTCGGAGGTGTTGAATCTTTCGAACACAGGGCCCAAAGTTGCTCACTTGTCCACTCATTTCGATGTTGATGCATGAAAGATATGGTTGAAAAGGATGTACGACAAGGAAGATAAAGCATATGGAGAGCTTACACTTGAAGAGAGAATCTAATTCGAAATCAACACATATCACATCTTCCCAACAAAAATTTTAAACAGAATTTCCACATATGCAGCTAGAGGAAGTGCCATCTTGATGGACAAGGTTAATGCCAACCTCCCCCATCTATATCTTATAGAAATTTTGAGGTGGTTTGAAGAACATAAGATGGGGAAGTTCGCATTATCCTTCCCCTGTCTCATTAGGAAGCTGTGCTGGTGTGTTGAAATTCTAGGGTACACCAATGATATCCCTAGTAAGGCCCAAAATGCTTCATTTGTTGAATTACTGAAGCCACCAACCCCAAGGAAAAATGCTGGTGAGACATTGGAGCCTGAACAAGAATAGATGGTGGGGCCCACTGCACCTCAAATTGCAAGGCCTAGCCAACTTCCAAGCACAAGGCCCAGTCAATAACAAGAAGTGGGGCCTAGCACACAACTTACAAGCCAACAAGATCAACCACCACCACCGTCATAGGACTATCGACCGTCGATGAGCCATCTCAAGGCCATCGCTAAAAAGTTCAGTTAGGGAAGTTGTGACTAAACCAACCTCTTTAGGGTCACTAATGATGCTGTACGACCCACTATCTCAATTGATCATGCATAGGGTGAGGTGTCTATCCAAACAGGAGGAGGGGAAATACACTAGTCACAACAGATCTCTGGAAATGCTGCATCTTTTTAGGTGTAATTGGAAACTGGTGAAGGTGCCATAGAAGTGGTCATGCAGCACCAAGATGTAGCAAGAGCAACAGAAGTTGTCATAGACCACATAAAAGAATCATTTAATGTCCCTAATGTGCCATCAACAGATTTTACAAGAGCATGTGATAATCAAACTTTAGTTAGCCCTTCGATGACTCCTGCGGAGAATGAGGATGTTCTAGATTAGTTGCTGCAGATAGGACAAGTGATGATTTCCCTGTTTGACATTTCTCAAGATGTCACAACAACTCAGTTAGACCTCATCTCCAAAAAAGGGAAGCTAGTCATGGTAGAGGTCAAGGCCGAGCATGCAAAGGAGGAGTTAAAAGGACTCCAAGAAAAGCTCATCACCCTACAAGCTGCACAGCGAGATCCGTCCCAATTCATTCTTGCAAACTAGTTAGAATCCTTTCAGATAGAGCAACTGACTAGATTGTTGGTAGAGAATAAAAGAGTGGTAGAGGAAAAAGAGAAGGTTGATTAGGATGCCAAGGCACAAGCTCAAACATATGCACATGCCAAAGCACTCAAGGCCTTACAATAGGAAAATAAATAGCTTGCCACCGACAATCTCCGGTTGACTATAGTGGAAAAACAAAAGAATGTTCTCAAGGAAAATTTTCAACAATTGTGGGAACAATTAATAAGGATTAACCAGGATATGAATTTCTTGGCCAGAGAAAATAGAACCCTCTCAATGGAGGAGGTACGTGCTATCCATCAAAAGATAATAATTGAAATAAGGGTGTGGAAAAATGAGGCCAAGAAACATGAGAAGCTCAAAGAGCACTTTAGAGATCAAGTGGTGATGTACAAATAGGTGATAGAAAAAAAATCCATATGGCCAAAGCCCATATTAACTCTCTTAGTGCTCAAAACACTAATTGGTGGGCCATATTGGATACTTATGCCTTCATCCACCAAGCTGAAGTAAAAAGCCAGGACCTACAGATACAAGACCTTACGAATTACATGGAGTTGGTAAACCTACGGTATGCCAACTTGGCTATGTTGATAGCAAGATGCTAGAGAATAGAATTGGAAAAGCAGGTAGCAACCACCTACGCAAAGTATGAAACAAAATTTGCTTAGCACGGTGTTGATAGCAAGATGCTAGAGAATAGAATTGGAAAAGCAGGTAGCAACCACCTACGCAAAGTATGAAACAGAATTTTCTTAGCACAAGAAGATGCTGCAGAAATTAGAAGTGGAAAATTCTGAATTAGAGGTGGTCAAGACCAACTACCAAGGACAAAAGGATGTCGTGGTGGATTTTTCTCGATGGCTCACGGACTACTAGGAATACAAGGACAAAGCTAGAGCCTATGAAGAGAAATGACAATTGTTTGTGGCTTGGTATGTTAAGGCCAACTAGATTTTTTTACAACTGTCGTGTCCATAGGAGGTGCTGACTCCAGCAAATATTGGAGCATCAGCATGGATGGCATAGGATCCTCAAATCGAAGAAGAAAAGCTCCAGGTAATCCTTCAGAGACATCAATTTCCAAAACCTGGAGCACAAGATAAAGGGAAGAGACCCATGGAGGAACCACCACCACAAGGAACCACATGAGTTCCAATAAATTTTGTCTTTTGAAAATTTTGTCTATGTGTCCCAGTTTTGTTTTGTTCAATTCCACACAATGACATGAGTAATTCCTAGTTAGTTAAATAATCCCATACCTATCCACTGTGTAATCAATTGAACTCATTTTCATTTTGTCTAACTCGAGGATGAGTTGTTATTCAATCATGGGGGTATGATGAATCATGTTTTTCTAGGCCTTGATATCGGGTATGTGATATTGTAGCTTGGATAATGATATTGAATACATGATATCGTGATTTTTGTGCAAGCCTATAAATACCACATTCACGCACACAGGAAGGGGGGAGTTGGTAAGTATAAGTGTAGAGTCTTTTTTGTCAATTTCAATTCATCTCAGTTCTTTCTCCAGTGCATGCTCACAGTGTGATGATTGTAATTGTACAGAACCTTTATTCGAGTGTGACATACTTGGACACACACATGATCGGCAATACAGATTGAGATTACTCCATCATTGTAGCATTCACTTAGTTTAATTGTTTAATTGTTATTAATAATTGTTATTGTTTTTTATTATTTTCTTAGTTAATATTTCTTTACCGTCATTTACTATTCTTGTTGTTAAATGCAGAATAAGTACAACTTAATCACAAACATTTAAGTGTAACTACTTGGTAACCCAATAGCGTATCTAACAATGCTCAAGTAATGTGTGCTTGGTAATCCCAGAAGTAGTACATGAGGTTCAAGATGCGTATGGATGATTAAGGACGGATGCTTATTACACTTAAGCTAGTTTAGATTTTACTTCATATTTCTTATTAGTTAAATCAAGATTATTTTCCATTGTCTCTAGGAGTAGCCTAGTATTAGAAATCATATCATACACCTCACTCTGGACTAAACCATACGTGACAAAGCAAATACTAGCCCAGGTGGGAAGACAACGAACTGCGATCAACGTGTAACTATCTAGATACCACAACTAGTCCATCTGCGGAGTTCAGCTGGATCATGCGTACATGCTCGTATTCATATGGTTGAGTGTAGGGGTACCTCACCACTCATTAGTTTGATGCATCCTTTAGGTCTAGATAGACATAATAAAGTATTAATATTAGTATCATATAAAAAGAGGATAAAAATAATTTGAACAATTATGGAATGATCATTGTGAGTGATATTTTTGCTAAGTTATTAGGTACTCTACTAGAAAGGACAATTAATTCTTGGGTTGAAGTTAACTAGGTCAAGGTATGATGTCAAGTAAGTTTTAGACAAAATCACAATGCTATTGATTACTTAATTTCTCTCAAACATTGCATGGACTTTGCAAAAAAGCATAATAAAAAAGTTTTTATTTGTTTTGTTGATTTTACAAAAGCATATGATTTAATGGCTTACACAAAAATTTGGTTGCATTTACATAAAATTGGCCTCCCTTTAGAATTGATCAAAGCAACTCAAAGATAGAATGAGAAAGTGATTATTGAAATTACAAATAATAATTTAGAGAAAAAAATTTAATTCTAGAGGAAAATTAGAGTTAAGCAAGGTTGTTCACTTTCTCCAACTCTCTTTAGTATCTTTATTGATGAAATGATGGAATGGTTATGCAATGTGCAAGATAGTCATGATATCAAAATTAGATCCCAAGTAGGGAAGGTATGCACAATATTTTACAAATTCTAGAAAATTATTATCACTCATATGGTCTTTGAGTGAATGTGGTAAAACTAAATTAATGATCTAGAGTGCAAGAAATAACTACTATAACTTATATTTTGAAGGTACCTATATGCAAATAGTAGCCTTTTAAAAAAAATATTTGGGTGTTACTTATATAAACAATTACATGTGGGGGAAGTTCATTAAAGAAAAAATAATAGGAGGTTTCAACACTTTGTATGCTTTCAAAAGCATGTGTAAGGATTTAGGCCTTCAGGCTTGAAAGGTCAACAAACAAATTTTCTAGACTATCATCTATCCTACTATATTGTATAGATGTATTGTTTAGGCACTTGGACTTAGTACTAAACTTTGGAAAAATATTGAAAGAGTAAAATAAAAAAAGAAATTCTTTTCAATGAGTTTAAGGTGAAGTTGCAAAAATCTTACTCAATGTTATTATATACATGTGATTTATTACTTTTAGAATTGGAAGTCTTATACCAATTCATTATGTACAAGACAAGTTCTCAAAAGCAAATTTTGAGGATTCATGAGAGATCACAGTTGGTAATTTTAGGGAATGTAATGGTTGAGAAAATGGAACATCTTGTGGGAGGAAGTGTAGCAAAATCCTAAGCATATTCGTGAGCTAGTTAACCAAAAGTTTTAAACACATTTGTGGTTTAATGTAGAAGTCAAGAAATTGTTTTATTTACATCATATTAGATTTAATAAATGAGATGCGAAAACTATTTTATTCCAATGAAGTATTAGCAAGTTTCACTTAAGTTTGCATAATCCTAGAATTGAAGGTGGAAGATAGATTTAACTCCCCTTAGAAGAATGCACTTATAGGTTGTAGGTTGTACACATTAAAATCAAAATCCCAACTTGTAGGTTGTAGGTTGTACACATCAAAATCAAAATCTCCCAAAATGGATTGCATATGTTTCTTTTTAGTGTTGAAAATACTTATTTGAAGCAACTTTGTAATGTTGTAGTAAAAACCTTATATGATTTGTTTTCATTGCATTCATATTACTTGGTGAATTATAAATTCAGTCTTTATTTTTTATAAAAATGTAATATTGGTGGTGCACCATATATTATAGGTCTTTGAACAAAATAAAGCTTTAACTTCAATATCAAAATTTATTACTTATTTTGTTACCATCGAACCTAAAATTTTTTATAAACTAGTCACGCCGCTGGACTTTTTTTACCTCCCGACGACCGCGATAGGTGCCCCGATAATACCTGTACTATAACAATAAAACTTGATAATCCCTTCTGTGTAAACCGCGACCATTTAACGGATTTAAAATTGCTAATAAAAACGAGAAGTCGTGATTATGGGAACTTGGACATCCATCCTGCTCGCCTGCGTGCTGACTAGTGAAATATCAGGAGCTTTCAAATCGAGGAAATACTATTTGATGTGCAATGGACTGGTCTAATGATCTCCTATGATCGCTGCCGTACAAGTACTATCGTGCATGATCCGGCGAACAGCTCTCGCAGCACTGATATTTACAGAGAGTTTGATTGTTCATGCAGCAGAATCTACATGAGTTAGTATCTGTACAGGAGGTGGCAGCCGCGATGTGACTGACGAGCAAATGGTGGAGGGACGCGTTTTACTTGTATCTGCGTAGGACGATTTGTCCCATCATATTTCATGCATGCCACACTGCTCCTTTGCGGCCTCCAGGTGCATGTCACTGTCCTCATCTCCAGGCGCACTTCGTAAAAACCTATGCACAGATTTCGGTAAAAACCTATGCGCAGATTTCGGATAAATTTTGATGAACTGTTAAAAATGCATTAAATTCGTACGTATTTCATAATTTCCAACGAAAATTAAATTCGTAGGTATTTCATAATTTCCAACGAAACTTTGTCTGAATTTATACATGTACATTGAAATCGTCACCTTACCTCGTATTCTTGTATTCTTGCCTTGTTCTGGATGTCTGCATTCTGCATTAAAATCTTTCCTATTTTTTCCGTTCTGAATCTTACTGGCAACTCCATTTCATTGGAAATTATGAAATATGCACCTATTACGGATTTAATGCGCTCCGGTATGCGCTCCGTAGTGCAACCGGTATTCCAACACATAGGCCTTAACATCTTATCAAGATAGCGCAATGTATCCACACGCTCCGTATCCCTCACGTTAAATTGCGAATCAGCCCGTTGCTTATCTGCATCGGAAGCTAGAACTGAGAACAATATGGCGAGCAGCTTCGAAGAAAGGCTCCGGATGAGGCAAAAGATGATGAGCGACCTGAACGCTCATGGCGGTGGCGAGCTTGAGCAAGTGGAGGAGGAGGAGCATCCAGTGTCTGATGAATCCTCTTCTTCCAAAGCTGGTATTCTTGCAGCAGCAAAGGACCAGCCTCAGCCATTGTCAACGAAGCCCGGTGATGGAAAACGCCATGGCAGCTCCCTGGAGCAGTCGTACAGCGAGCAGATCCGGCCGCTGCTGGATGTCGTAGACCGACTCCGAAACCTGGACGTCACAAGCGAGGTCATCGATCTGCCCAGCATCGTCGTAATCGGCGACCAGTCCAGCGGCAAGTCCAGCGTACTCGAGTCGCTCGCCTGCGTCCGGCTACCAAAGGGCGAAGGCATCTGCACCCGCGTCCCGCTCGTGCTCCGCCTCCAGAGCTCCGGCTCTTCCGAAGCTGTCGCCTACGCCGATGAAGAAAACCCCCAAATCACCATCAAATATCTGGATAGGGACCCCGAGTCCATCAGCGAGGATGCCATTCCCGAGCGCATCGCTGCAGCCACGGACGCCATCGCGGGGACCGGCAAGGGAATCGCGCACGACCACATAACTCTCCACATCGTGCGCCGCGGCGCGCCTGATCTCACTCTCATCGACCTCCCCGGCATCACTCGTGTACCGCTACCGGACCAGCCGCCCGACATCTACGAGCAGATCAAGGATCTGGTTCTGCGTTACATTTCGCCCGCGGAGTCCATCATTCTGAACGTGCTCTCTGCGCACATCGACTTCCCGACGGCGGAGTCGATTCGTTGGTCCAAACAGGTCGACACCAGCGGCGACCGGACCCTTGCCGTGGTCACAAAATGCGACCAACGTCCGGAGGGTCTGTGGGAAAAGATCACGGCCAACGCCGTGGACATCGGCCAGGGCTACATCTGTGTCCGAAACTGCCTCTCCGGGGAGACTCTGGCGGAGGCGCGCAAAAAGGAGGCCGCGCTGTTCACACGTAATTCCCTGCTTCGACCCATTCACAGATCCATGGTCGGTGTCCCGGCGCTGGCGTCGAAGCTCATGCAAATCCAGGCGACCAAAATCCGCTCTGCGATTCCTACTTTGCTGGCCAAAGTAGACGCGGCACTCGCGGCTCGCCAGCGCGAGCTGCAGGCGCTGCCACCGCCCTCGTGCCGACCGGAGGAGGCGCATGCGGCGTTCGTGAAGCTTCTCCATGCCATGGCCGACGGTCTGCGCAGGCTCTTGCTCGACGGCGACACTCTGGCGTTCCCGGAGAACGACTCTGGCGTTCACTGCGCGGCGCGCCTGCGCGACATGTGCGAGAAGTTTCTGGACCGCGTCCAGAAGGCCAACGCCGTGAAGCCCGAGCGGTTTCTGGCGCGTGAGTCGGAGTTGCTGGAGCGGGCGCGAGGAGACGGACTCCCTAATTTTCTGCCTCGTGCGGTGTTCCGTATCATTTTGCGTGGTCTGGTTGAAGCCGTGGCGCCAGCAGCGGAAGAGCTGGTCGAGGCGGCCTGGGAGTACTTGGAACGAGTGGTGCAGCGCGTGGTGGCTCTGTACTGCGGCCCGTACCCGGCTTTGTATGCGAGTGTGCAGAGGACGGTCGTGGACATTGCTGAACAAGCCAAGAAGCTCTGCATTGAGCGCGTCCGGGAGATGCTGTTGGTGGAAAAGCTCGTGGATCTTACTCTAACACCTACTTATATGCAGGTCCACGCGCAGATGTTGCAGGCCAAGCCGGGTTTTCTCGATGCTGCGTACCGTAGTTCGTGCAATACCTCGGCGATGAGTATCAACGGGCTGGGAGAAGTGGATTTCACGGTTGCGAGATCGCTGCTGCGGCCGCGAGCAGAGGCGGCATATGATATGGCCATCAGCGTGGCCGCGTATTGGCAAGTGGTGAGTCTGCGTGTGGGTGATGGCGTGCCTCTGCTGCTGCATTTCCGTGCCCGTGAGATGGTGTCGTCCGAGTTTGAGCGGACTCTGCTGGAGAGGTTTTATGATGCCAAGCCGCAGAGCATGGGAAGGCTCATGGCGGAAAGCAGCGGCGTCAGCAGCAAGCGTAACAGGCTGAAGCAGAGCATTCGGCTTCTTCAGGCTGCCAAGGCTGCCCTCTCGGGAATTTATATTGACCAACCTTCATCGTCAATGATGTAGTTCAACACTTCCACTACTCTGCAACTCCTTTTGCTTCTTCAGGTGTGCTTTGGCGTTTACGTGAACTTCGTGTATAACTTATGTCTCTGTGGTAACAGGGAAATGGAACATTTTGGTATGTGGAGATGAGGAGTTCCATTTCCATTTTTATTTTTCATTTCAGTACGTGGAGATGATGATGCAGGGTAATAGTGCGTTACCCTTAATTTCGGTATAGCATATACTGTATACCCGTAAAATATTGCGTCAGTAAAATATTGCGTCAGAAGTTGTGTTATGTTTGTTTTAGCAAGTGAAATTACATTGCTTGGGATGCTACCGTGAACCTGATTGCCGTGAATAACCCAAGAAACTGTAAAGCAATTAGAAAGAGCAGAGCTGTAAATTCCCTCGATGCCAGCCAAAATATGTAAAACCAGTAAAAACCAATGTATGCTTGCGTTATTCATTGTTCCCAAACGATCCTCAAACTCGGCAGCAATCTGCAATCAGCTATTCCGACTTCGCGTAGGGTTCTCGCGCCTTGCAGGCTCTGAACTGCAATTTTAGTAAATAAAAAATTATACCTAGGTAACAAGGTTGTTTTCTATGTTTAATTGTTTATGATTATTATTTTACAAATTTCAAAGAGTTTTCAGCGCGTTTGGAGTTTAAACGAGTATAAAGTCAGGCTCCCGAGCCCGTGTTACACCATGCTACTCCGAGTTTTCTCCAAGTCCAGGCTGCCAATAATGGCGGATATCGTTTTAGCATTTACTCGACGCTTCTGTGTTCCCGTTGAAAATTGCACATTGAGTTTGATCGGTCTTTCTTTTTATGGTTGACTTTGGTTAAGATTCAAATCATAGGCTGTTAAGAGTGTATAGAGCTTGAATTGAATTGAGAGTGTTAGAATTTTTGGCTACACTAGCTCATAGGGAGTGTAGCCAATAGGAAGTTTCCATGTTGAGCAGTAGGCCCATAGGCATCATTGAGTTTTTTGATCCAATCTTTCCTATATTTGCTATAGTCCTTGTGAAGATCTTTATAATCTCTTTATTAGTTACCTCTACTTAATCATTGGCTTGAGGTGATAGGGTGTTGTTAATCTATGTTCAACCTTCAAGCGTTGCATTAACTCTCTAAAAGTGACACCTGTGAAATGAGTTCCATTGTCAAAAATTAGTGCACATGGCATCCCAAACCTAGTTACAACATTTTGTTGTATAAATCTAGTAGTAGTGAATGATGTACAATCAGTGATGGTTGCTGCTTCTTCCCATTTGATGCAATAGTTGACTGTATGATATATGTCTTTTTATTGGACATGGATGTGATGTGACCCATAAAGTAAATGCTTCATATGTCTAAGGGATCTAGTGATTGAATCCACTATTGAGGACCTTCCATTTGAGCGATCATCCCACCATCTCATTGATAGTGTCCTCAAGATTGGACAAACCAGTGGGCCTCCATAAAGATTATAGGCCAATAGTATCCTACCATCAAGATTTTTATTACCTTGCATGTCTCAGCATAGTGGCTTCCGCAAGGTCCTTCATGAGCATCCTGGAGAATGTGCAGTTGATCTTCATTAGGGACACACCAACGAATCAAGCCATCTGTGCACACCTTGTAGAGATGTCCATTGATTTCCATGAAGTATTTGGCTCCATGAAGAAATTATTGCTTCTTGCTAAAGTCAAGATCTTGTGGCATCTCTTGAGTAAGAAGATAGGTGAGGATGCCATTGTACCATGTTGGTTCAGTGGGCACTTGGTCATATATTGCTCCTATAAAGAAAAGTTCATCTAGAAACTGAACAGAGAATGAGCTCTCCTCCTCTTTATTATTTCATCTTAATTGAGAAAGGTAGTTACCAACCACATTCTTAATCCCTTTCCTATCTACCATCATGAGATAGGAAAGGCAGCGGCGTCAGCAGCAAGCGTCACAGGCTGAAGCAGAGCATTCGGCTTCTTCAGGCTGCCAAGGCTGCCCTCTCGCGAATTTATATTGACCAACCTTCATCGTCAATGATGC
This sequence comes from Gnetum montanum, assembly GCA_015680685.1. Lineage (NCBI taxonomy): Eukaryota > Viridiplantae > Streptophyta > Gnetopsida > Gnetales > Gnetaceae > Gnetum > Gnetum montanum. The sequence continues at coordinate 247,682 of MNCI01033729.1, read as the reverse complement.
AGTTCAACACTTCCACTACTCTGCAACTCCTTTTGCTTCTTCAGGTGTGCTTTGGCGTTTACGTGAACTTCGTGTATAACTTATGTCTCTGTGGTAACAGGGAAATGGAACATTTTGGTATGTGGAGATGAGGAGTTCCATTTCCATTTTTATTTTCATTTCAGTACGTGGAGATGATGATGCAGGGTAATAGTGCGTTACCCTTAATTTCGGTATAGCATATACTATATACCCCGTAAAATATTGCGTCAGAAGTTGTGTTATGTTTGTTTTAGCAAGTGAAATTACATTGCTTGGGATGCTACCGTGAACCTGATTGCCGTGAATAACCCAATTCAATGATGAAACTGTAATGAAACTGTAAAGCAATTAGAAAGAGCAGAGCCGTAAATTCCCTCGATGCCAGCCAAAATATGTAAAACCAGTAAAAACCAATGTATGCTTGCGTTATTCATTGTTGCCAAACGATCCTCAAACTCGGCAGCAATCTGCAATCAGCTATTCCGACTTCGCATGGGTTCTCGCGCCTTGCAGGCTCTGACCTGCAATTTTAGTAAATAAAAAATATACCAAGGTAACAAGGTTGTTTTCTATGTTTAATTGTTTATGATTATTATTTTACAAATTTGAAAGAGTTTTCACCGCGTTTGGAGTTTAACCGAGTATAAAGTCAGGCTCCCGAGCCCGTGTTACACCATGCTACGCAGAGTTTTCTCCAAGTCCAGGCTGCCAATAATGGCGGATATCGTTTTAGCATTTACTCGAGGCTTCTGTGATACCGTTGAAAATTGCACACGTTCTTCCAGTTAAGAGAAAAGACTGACAGCCATACATGGTTTTTTTAAGGGTAAAAAACACCGTTCTGGCGGTAGAAATTTCTCAGAAGTGGTTAAAGCATAGTTGTTCGGTTGAACGATGAGTCGGCTTGATTTTTAAAATAAATTTTATTTTTAGAAAAAAATATCAATAGATTTAAAGATGATTTTTTCTTTGACTTGTCGTGATTCTTAAAACACCTCAATCCAGTATATTTTAAACTTTTTAAACACTGTAAATCAGTAAAAATGCATGATTTCTCGACAAAGGAAAGAAAACACGTTACTTTGAAATCTACGTGTACAGACTTTAATTAGTCCTGATCTCTAGGGTGATAAGATGGCAGAAATTTACCGGTAAAAACATCAATTCGGCAAGTTCTTTCTGCTCACATCAAGTAGGAAGAGTTACTGGGTCGAGAGATTCCCTGAATAAGTGAAACACTTCTGGTTTTTTTCCCTTGTTTTGGTCCTCTTTTTTTTGTTACCTAACTTAGGAAGGTATTTCTAACAAAAATATAATACTATAAAAATGTTTGTATATTGCATCGTGATGTTAAGTTATATGTTTATTTTCTAAAGGGATGAATATAGTATCTATGCAATAGAATTTATTTTATTTTAAATATTTTTAGAAAACCAAAATAGATATTCTATAGTGTATCTTGGATCTAGGTCTAATGTAACACCTAAGTTATACTTATTTAAAAATGTCCCATAATTATTGTTGTGTTTTATTTAATATTGAAATTAGTGTGCAAGTTGAATTGTTTACATGATTAATATAGCAATTGGTTCTATCAAGGACACTTAACATCTTTAAAATCTAATCATAAAACAAAATTCTAACCATATTTGTATAATAATTTAGTAATGATTACAATATTATATACATGTTACAATGCATAAAGAAAAGAGAGGAGACTATCATTTGCAATAGCAATAAGGTACTTGTGTCTCAAAAAGCTTGAGTTCAAGCTTAGTATAGCCACTCCAAAAGACTTTAGGCTTTTGGTCACCTATTAGCCCTCCTAAGGCCCTACTCATTTACTAAAAAAGAGATTTTATTTTCATGATATCTACTAAGGCATGTATAAAAAAAACTCTCTTGTCATGTATAAAGAGATTTTATCATAATGATATCCAAGAAAACATTTTTAAAAATAACTATATCTTTTCATGTATTTCTTTTAAGATTAAGAATAAGGATAAGTTTAGCAAGCATAAATGCTCATCATTTTTAAATTAAAATTAGTAATTAGAAAAAGGTTTCTTAGGAAAAATGAACTTGAGACCTTTGTTATGGGGAAGGAAAAGAAAACATTACCTTTATGATAATCTACAATAGTTATGCAAAATATGTTGTAAATTTTAGAAAAATTTTATCGCTCATGTCATCTTTAAGTGAATGTGGATAAAAGTAATTTGATAATCTAGGGTACAAGAAATACCTATTTTAACTTCCTGTTGGAGATATGTAGATAGTAGATTCTTTTAAATATTTGGGTCTTATTTACATGAACAATTACATGTAGGGTAAGTGCATCAAAGAAAGAATAGTAGGAGGTTTCAAGGCTATGTATGCTTTTAAAGGCAAGTGTAAGGATTTAGGACTCTAGGTTTGGAAGGTTAGAAAACAAAATTTTCAAACTAGCATTGATGAATAGTTAATAAGTGGCTTGCAACATTACACCTATGATAATAGTGAATACATGGATTATGACATCATACCTATAATATCGTATAGATATGATGTATGTAGGGTTCGTACTACTTACAAATAACATTCAATTATCACACTTTAGCAAAACTCTTGTAATTTCATTTTGTAAATCTTTTGCTAGTTAGTGAGTGCTTGCAATATAATTTGAAGCAATTGTACAAAATCTTATTCTAGTAGAATGCACCTAGATACATTTCATGGTCAAAAATTAAGATCAAGATTGTTTTTAATAATTGTAGCATCTTAACTTAGCTTAGACTTTACTTTCTTAGATGATTTACATCTCTAATTTAATTTACTTTTCCTTTGAATTTGGCATAATGCTTACATTACATCACATAATAGAACTTGGTGAAATAAGTATGACAAATCTTGAGGGTAATGTATAATTATCTTGTAACCTAGTAGCAATAGTGCTTGGGATGCCTAGTAGCCTGTCTCTTGGTAATCCTATTAGTGGTTATATTACCTTAAAATGTGTAGGAAGATTGAGAACAAATTCTTATCACTAGTAGGCTAGCTTAGCATTTATTATCATTATTTCCTATATTTAATATTCAATTTATAATGATTTACTTTTATTACTTAATTACTAAATAACATCATACCATATGTCTCACTTTGAGTTAAATCATATATTCTAAATTATAACTAACTTAAGTGGAAAGATAATGATCAGCAAGCATGTATCAACTATCTATAAATATAATTGGTTTTATCCATAGATTATGATGAAGTTACTTATAACACTTGTAATTTAGATGGTTAGGTGTAGAAAACTTTTGCTATTCATCATAGACATTATTGTTCTAACATCTTGCTAATGAGGCTTAGACTTGAAAAGCGTTACCTAGATAAAAGTAGGAAAGTGCAAAAAACAAAATGCACTGTAATAAAAATCAAGTAAATGCCAAGAAACTTAAATAGGCAAAGCAGTAGGCATTCAATATATAGGTGCATAAGGGCAAGAAAAATATTGTGAAAGATCAAACACTATAAAAGAATATAGTGACTATAGTATTGTGTGTTTTGAGCTTGGCTGCATGTTTGGCTTTACAATGGAGTTTTCATTTTACATGGATTTGAGATCTTGACTTATGCTTCAAAAGAAAGTGTTTGATATGCCACATCAGCACATAGAGCCAGTTCATAGAACCATTGTTTAATTCTATGTAGCTTAACCAAATCGATTCTATTAGCTTAGCATCATGCTTGCTTAAATAAGTTTGATCCAGCTTTGCTTGTAGATCCACCTTGTAGAACTATTTTTTGGTTCCAACAAAGGAACAAGAAATAACTCTACCATGTAAGATTTTTACTAATGGATTTTAGTGAGGCCAAGCTAAATAGTCTTAAGAGCATGTGCACAAAATGTTTTTAATCCAGCTCATCTTGTAGAGCCAACTCATAGAACCATTTTTTTTGTTCCAAGAAAGGAACAAGGAATAACTCTACCATGTAGGCTTTTTATTAATAGGAATTAGTGGGGCCAAGCTTAAATAGTTTTTAGAGCATGTGTGTAAAAAATTTTTAATTTAGTTCAACCAACTCTTAGAACCATTTTCTGGTTCTACAAAGGGATGAGAAATCAACTCTACCATGTCTGCTTAAGAAAAAGTGCTAATATAACTATCTTGTAAAATCATTATTTTTGTTCTACGAAGGGATTGTTCAGTTAGATCTACCACATTAGCGTTTTCTCTTCCATGCATGCAAGCTTGATTTTAATGTTTTTTTTCTTTTTGGAAAAGCTTTAGAACTAATTCTTAGTTCCACTGGATGCCTTGCCACATTAGCTTGTAGAACCAATCTTTAGAACCTATTTATGATTCTACAAGGCTCTTCCAAAATAGCTCTACCATGTCAACTCCTATATCACGTGCACAATGAAGCTTATTTTTTGAAAAATCAAAAGCTATAAGAATAAAAAAATTTCATATTTTCTCATTACCATGTTAGCTGAAGTGGAAGAAAAGCTCATAGTAAAGAATATAAGTTGACTTTCATAGTTGATGAAGTGTCAATGTGCCACATCGATAGGACCTTGTTTATGTGGTGTTGCCCCATCGATGGGGTTGCATTGACATAGTGTTTGCTATGTTGACAGGGCCCCGTTGATGTAGTATTGTAGCAAAAACTATAAATGCAAGCTCCCAGTTGTGTTTATGGGCATCAAATTCATAGTAGTAGCTGAAATGTTGTAGTTTTTACATTTGAAAGTTAGAATATTTCTCCTGATTGCCCACAATAGGATTCATTGAGTGTACAAATCTTTATTCGAGCATTGCTATACCTAAGCACAACAGTGTGTATGAAAATAAAGATGAGCTTCTTGATAAACCTTATAGCATTCTAGATAGTTTAGATATTTATTTATGCATTTAATGCTTTCAATTAATTATTTAATGTTTTCCAATAATTAAGCTAATTAAGCGAGATAAGCTAGATAGATTAAATACATAAGTATGACTGCTTCAAGTGCAACACGTATTCGCTTGGTAATCCTAGCAATGTTATTACTTGGTGTGCCTAGTAAAGTAGCGCTTGGTAACCCAATAGTGGATACATGAGTTCAGGATATCTATAGAAAGTGGGACTAGATGCTTATGTTAGGATTAGTTAAAGATTAGTTAGTTAGTTAAATTAAATTAGTTATTAAATTACTCTATCTCCCTCTTCAAGCACCAAAACCATAAAACACAAAAGGACAAAAATCATATGCCTCGATCACTCTTAACCATACCATTATGCTTCACAAGTGTAATTGGAAAGACAATGAATGACCTTAGGACAAGGTTCACTTCCTAGAAGGCTAGTGCATTGGAAGCTATAGAGTCCATGGAATTTGACTGAATCTCTTGTGAGCACTCTATGATTTGTATGGTTGGGCATAGGGGTATCTTTCAACTACTCATCATTTACGTCATTGCTGGGAACTTTGTTTGTTGAAATGTGCACTATCTAGGATTAGTGAACATTATTAATATCGTTGGATGAACCTAAGATCAAAATCACTTTCACATGACCTATAATTACAAAAGCATACTAATTGTTTTATTTGTTACAAAATGTCTTCTTCCCATAGGCATAAAGATGTCAAACCGTTAGTTCCACAAGAGTGCAAAGTGGTATATACTCATCCAAATGAGTATGTATCAGACTACATCTTCATCCTACATTAGGATGAATAACTGCAATGGCATGATATGGAGGGCAACATTGTATTGCCCCCCAATCAATCTATGTCAGGGATGCTCTTCCAAACTCTTAAGAGGTTGGGCATTTCAAATCTTCATGAGGAAAACGTTGTGAATGGTTATGACACTCGAGAGTACCATCCCATTAAAACACAATGCAGGAGAGATCGATACTAGTAGAGGCATCACGAGGCTATGAAGGAGAAGCACTTCACTAATCCATTGTTCCTACTAGATCAAGATGACAATGTGGATCCTCCCCTTGAGGATTTCTAACATGAAGATTCTCCACCCTTTGTTATTCGTGATGAGGGTGTGGCCTTGAACCTACAATATACTATTCATAAACTAGGTTCAAGAAAAAGTCACAGTTAATGTAGGAACTCATGCAAACATCATGATGGCAAGAGATCTAAGGATGGTGGTCATAATGAGTAAAGAGGTGGTGGTGGTAGTCCACTTTCCTCTTTAGCCTCTTCATTCAATTCTAAACATTCCTCTTCATCCTTTGGTTCTAATAGAAGTTGTTGAATAAATAGTCATGATAAAGGTGATTAATAAGACAACAAGGATTGTAGAGCCTGTCAAGAACAAAGAGATGATAAAATCCATCATCAGCGTCATCAACACAATAATGATGATGAACCTTTGTTAGCAACTCAAAGCATGCTTAACATTGCAGAGATAGTTAAAATTCCAACTAGGCATGTGAAAGATAGTCAAATTAGGCACTTTGACATAAATAATGTCCCATGATTTGAGGGAGGATACAACTCTAATCCGTAGAATCCTCTACAAGCTTTTCATGATGCTTGTGCCTTACAGAACATTAAGAATGATTGGTAGAAACTCAATCTACTCCCTAGGATACTCATCAAGAAATATGAAAGCTAATACCAATCCTTGGAATTGAAATCCATTCGCCAATGGAGTACCATGTTAGAGCTATTTAACAAAAAATACTAAATGTACTCCAAAGTGTCTAATTTGAGAAGGAAAATCCAAGGCTAGAAACAGGGAACATATGAACCCTTGGATGCTGTCACGAGTAAATATTATTCACTCTTACACCAATGCCCTAGCCATGGGTATTCTCAGAAGGAACAACTCCGCCACAGCATAGATGGGCTCAGAGCAGAAACTGGAAGAACTCTTGGGGTTTATGCCAAAGGGAGATTCTTTGAATTGAGAGCTCATCAGATTCAAAGGTTGATGGAGTAGGTAGCAAAAGAAGAAGGTGAGTTGCAAAAAAAGAAAAGTGTAGAAGAGTATAATAGAGATCCTTTTATAAGGAAATGAGAGGTCCAAATTTGTGATGAGTCATCACTCAATGAAATGGTAAATAGAAAAACCTTTTCCATTCAAAAATATATTTATGATGTTTCAACAAAAGTTGATAAATTATGGGACTCTTTGGATGAAAAATTCCAAATTGCTATGAAGATTGCTGAAGAATCCAAAGAGCAAAATAGTGATCATAATTGTAAGAGGCAAAAAGAAGCTGAACGTGCCTACCAAAAAGGTAAGGACAAAGCTACTATAGTAGAAGAAGCTGTGGAGATAGACTCCAAAGATGATACTAGTTGTGACATTTGTCAATATGAACATCTGAAGGGATGTTGTCCTATAGTGTTACGCTTACAATATTCTGAGGTGTATGCCATTGAATCCACATCTAGCAAGGAGGCAAGCACCTAGATGATTATCTTATTCTCAAGGCAATCCAAGGTAGTTCCACCAGCACCAACAAGCTCATTATCCAAGCAAAGCTCCACCACAACCATATGAGTAATGCCAACAATAGCAGCAACCACAATCGTGGGGAATGCCATCACCAAGACAATAGTACCCTTATAAGTAACAAGATCTATATGGGTACTATGTTTAGAAACCTGTCTCTCCAAGAGGTTCTATAAGCCACACCTCATTTGAGCATCACTATTACCTTTCAAAGTACCATTGAACATATTCACCATTGATGAGTGGCGAGGTACCCCTACACTCAACCATTCGAAACGAGCGTCGCACGCGCGATCTGGTTGAACTCCGCAGATGGACTAGTTGTGGTATCTAGATAGTTGGCCTTAGGTCGCAGTTCGTTGTCTTCCCATCTAGACTAGTTTTGCATATGTCACGTATGGTTTAGTCTAGATGAGGCGTATGATGTGTTCCTAAATCTAATGCTACTCCTGATGGCAGTGGAAAATAATATTTAACTAAACTAAACTAGGAGGAAAAGGGTAAGAAAATCTAATCTAGCCTAAGTGCGACGAGCAACCGATTCCTTGATCAACCGTACACATCTTGGACTTCGTGCACGACTGCCACTGGGACTACCAAGCATAGGCCTAGGTACGCCACTGGGATTACCAAGCGCAGACCCCAAATATGCCACTGGGTTACCAAGCGTAGATCCCCCTAGCTACACCACTGGGCTACCAAGCAGTCACACTTAAATGCTCGTAATCAAGTCGTACTCATTCCGCTTCTAGAAGTTTAAGGGTGAGAAACTAATCGCGATGAGCAACCGATTCCTTAACTAGCCGTACACACCCGTAGATGCTTGTAGCTAAGTCGTACTCACACCACGCTATGAAAGCAATAAATAACATGAAATAAATAACAAATAAATAAACTAAGTGAATGCTGCAATGATGGAGTAATCTCGATCTTTGTTGCCGATCATGTGCGTGTCCAAGTACGACACACTCAAATAAAGACACCGTACAATCACATTCACCACACTGTGGGCAGACACGGGAAAAATTCTAACTCTGGAGGGATCAAACTGCCAGAGCTTCGCTACACTAAAATTGGGATTCTTAAACAAGGGAGAGCCACCTCTTATTTATAGACATGGCGGCGGATTGTGATATCGCGTATGCGATATCGTAGGGAAGGACGTGATATCGCGTACGCAATATCGCGGGGGATGCGATATCGCGTCGGCTGCGATATCGCGTACGTGATATTGCGGCCGACGCAAACCGTGTCTCATCATACCCCCGCGACTGAATAAAAACTCATCCTCGAGTTACAAGGATAACAAGCTTCAGTGATTACACAGTGGATAGGTATGGGATTATTAACTGGAAAAAGAAATGAACTAATGCCGCAGTGTGGAAAGACACAACACAGAGAAAAAATGCTACAGCTACAAAAATGTGGAACTCATGTAGTTCCTGATGGCGGTGGCTCCTCCATAGGTACTTTTCCTTTGTCATGTGCTCCAAGTTTTTAAGATTGATGATGCTGAAGAATAGCCTGGAGCTTCTCCTCTTCGGTCCGAGGGTCTTGTGCCGTCCATGCTGATGCTCCGATGTTTGATGGAGTCGGTACCTCCCACGGACAGGGTAGTTGCGGGAACATCTAATTAGCTTTGACGTACCATGCCGTGAACACCCGTCGTTCCTCTTCGTAGGCTCTGGCTCTATCTTTGTATTCATGAAATTCTGTCAGCCGGCGAGCCAAGTCAGTTGCCACGTCTTTCTGTCCTTGGTAGCTTTCTTTTACCACCCCAAGTTCAGAATTTGCAACATCTAGTTTCTCAGCCAACTTCTTGCATTCTGCAAATTCTGCTTCATATTTAATATGGGTGGAAGCTACCTGCTGCTCGAGCTCTGACCTAGGGCATCCTGTTGTTAACATGGCTAGGTTGGCATATCGAAGATTTTCCAACTCCATGTATTCAGTTAAGTCTTGGATCTGCAGGTCCTGGTTCTTAATTTCCGCCTGGTGGGCATAGGCATAACTGTCCAATATGGCCCCCCAATCAGTGTGCTAGGCACTGATACTATTGATTTGGGCTTTGGCCATATGGATCTCCTTCTCCAGGATCTGTTTATACATTCCCACCTGGTCACGGAAGTGCTCCTTCAGCTTCTCATGTCGTTTAGCCTCATTCTGCCACACACTAATCTCGATGGTTGATTTCTGTCGAATAGCGTGTACCTCCTCCATTGAGAGGGTTCGATTTTCTCTGGCCAAACGACTTACATCTTGGTTGACTCGAATGAATTGTTCTCACAGCCGATGAAAGTGCTCATCGAGAACATTCTTTTGCTTCTCTACAGAAGTCAACCGAAGGTTATCAGCAACCAACTGTTTATTCTCTTCTTGTAAGGCCTTGAGTTCCTTAAGATGCGCATGAGTTTCCGCCTTTGCTGCGGAGGCATCCCAAGTGGCTGTCTCCTTTTCTTCTACCACCTTCTTGTTTTCTGCGATTAACCTTGTAAGTTGCTCAGTTTTAAAATTATCTAACTGGTTTGCGGGAACCAATTGCAAGGGATCCTGCTGTGCTGCTTGTAAGGTGATGAGCTGCTCTTGTAATTTCTGCACTTTAGCTTCAGCATGCTCAGCCCTTACTTC
>MNCI01033729.1:108029-222248 GCA_015680685.1 Gnetum montanum | reverse complement strand
AGAAATCTCCTATGAAAAGGTGAAGGAGATGAGGATTCCCACTAGGGTAACCCTCACAATTCAGTTTCCATCCCAAGAATAGTCCATGAAGGACTTGATGATGTACAGTTTATTATTTTTCTTAGGAATGAGGTTTTTGTCCCATTGTACCTTATGTGAAATGGGAATTTTCCTCAAAAAATATTTCTTTTGAATGTAAAAATTCAATGAAAATTTTAGCATGTTTCAGCTTGAAATGTAGTTACACAAGTTTCTTTAAGTTTTTAAGGGGGGCAGAAATGTTGGCACATTTGGCCATTTCATGAAGCAGGCTTAAATTAGTTGAGAATTTTTGAAGAAGTAGCTAAATTTTCAGTTTGAGAGGAAAAGAATAAATGAACAAAAGGCATTCCTTTATTTAAAAAAAAATATTGGAGCACCATTCCTATAGCAAGCTTACACAGCCCTGTTGATAAGTACAGAATCACCAATGTGTTGTTCTACCTTTAAAATTTATTATGATCCACTGGGATTTACGGATGAATAGCCTAATAATTGGAAGTTCAGTAGTTTGGTGCAGGGTGAAGCTATTTCTCCTGTGAAATTCAAGAATATATTGTTTAAAATTTCATGACTAAGCAAGATATTTTTCTCTGTAAGCAAGATATTTTTCTCTGTAATAGAAAGGAAAAAGTGGAATTCTGCAAAATGAAGCAGGTGCTCTGCATTATTACAAGGGACCATGGTATGTGAACCAAATTTCACGGTACCAATCAAAACTGAGTATAGAAATCCATTATCCCACAACACAATTTCAGATAATGCACTTTGCAAAAAGAAATATTCATGTAGAAAGGCAGAAACATTCGTCACTGGAATTCTAATTCTTTATGACCATTTTTGCCCTGTAAAATATTAGAAAATAAGAATAAAAATCCGCAGAGCGAGAGGGGGCCTCCAAAACGGCACTGTGTAGAAAAACGCAGCAAATGAAATGCCTACACAGCAACAAAAGTAGAGCCAAAGCTGATAGCTTTTCTATCATCTAGCATCATATAGATATTTTTTTGAAGTATGCTGGGCAATGGACCAATGGTCAGTGGTACATGGCACCGTCAGTGCAGGAAAACCGTTCCAAACCTGAAGCTTCTTGTTGAATTCCCATACCGAATTCCAAAGACATTCTGTCAAAAACTTGCTGTACAAACTTCATTTCTCCAGTACTCAACGAGATTGTTTAAATGATCAGATTGTTAACAGTGAATCAGTGGAGAAAATTTTTAGAAAAGTGAAAGAAACCTTGTTCCAGAGAGAGCCACCACGTGTAATTCTACTTGTGGCCTGTGGGCATTTTACAAGTCCAAGATTCCATTAATTTCAAGGCTATTCATAGTTGCTGCTGTTGCCGGTGGTGAATTTAGTCTAGGGAGGATGGATAAAATATAGAAGAGAAACTACGGTGCTAGAACTGGGCCTGTGAATCTGTTGGCTCAGCTTGCCGGGCTTACTGTGTGTGTGTTGATTTTGATTTGGAACATTCATTACCGCGGAGGACTGGCTCTGAGTTCTTCTAAAAAAATCCAAAACTTTCAATGTCCTGTTTTAATGTTTTTGGGCCTTATTTTCATTTCTAGCCAAGCAATTTCGGTGTACAGAATTGTGCCCGACAAGAAAGCGCGTGGCCTCTCCCAGCTGAATCCGGTTAGAATTGATGCCAACTCTGATGCCTGCAACTTCGACGGAGCCGTTGCCAAATATAGAGATGATGGCAACACAAAGGAAGAATATGTCTCAGCTACCAGCGAACCGTGCACCGAATTAGTTTCAACTGCTACAGAATTTTTGGGAGGTGCAACTTACATTACGAATTCAGCGGAGGCGTGGCCGCGCGTTGTAGAAGCTCGTTAAGAAAAATCAGCACTTGGCCAGACAACAAACCGCCTTCGCCACAAATATTTCTAAGGTTCTTATTTTTGATAAGGTTTTTAATAAATTAAAGTTGGAACACTTCGCTTGTAAGCTGACTTGCTTATCCAAGGCCGTTGTGGAGTGGATTTGAATTCTCGCAAAGAATGAAATGAGAATAATATTTCGATAAAGATCAAAAAGAAGCAAATGAAATTCGTAGGGGTCGCTGCTTCTATGCGCGCTTGCCTTCATCATTGGCATTTTACTGACCTAGCATTCTTTATTCTCCGGCATCAGGATAAACGATATCAAAAGAAACATATGAAGACTATGTACTCTTTACGGAACTAAATACAGATTTGCCTGAGAAGAAATGGTTTGGAGCTTGAGTCACATGTTGTGGACCATTGAAAAGTAGTATTTTCATATCCTGAAGTACTCTCCAAATTATTCTATAGCATGGCCAAGGGGAGATAGATGATCAAATTCTATTTATTGACCTTTATGTTGTTCCTAACTATATATATGTAAAGTTATATGAATTATTCTGTTTTGTTAAATTGTTTAACTAGTAGTTTAGATAGTATTATCCTTGGCAAGTAATTTTGGGATTTTTAGATTGCTCTTATTGTTCTTGTTGCCCGATAGAAATTTCTATTAAAATTTTGCCATAGAAGCCCTTGTGTTTAAATGCCTTGAGAGCATTTTAGTAGTAAATTTCATTATTGTGCAACATTTGGGAACTGCTATTGGGATTGTTGTAAGAGAGCCTCTGTTTGTAGTCACGCCGTTGAACAATTCAGTAGTCGAGAGGGTTCAGAAAATATTTGGTATTTTGATGGGACCTGAATAGCTTCTTTTTATCTTTAAAGTGAATTCCCGTGGTATTTCAATCAGAAATTGTCAAGTCTTTTAAAGGTTCTGTTTGAATGCAATCGTTGACATCTATTATCTAGTCAAAATGGAGTCTCGTACGTGGTAGTTTACGCAGCAATTTTTGGTAGCATAATAGGATTGTCTTGAAGATATTGCTTGTTTGAGCCTTGGAAGTTTGAACAATTCGTAGATATTGAATTTGGGATAGCTTTATTGCGAAGTGTTTACTCGTGTCATTTTACCTTGTTTAAATATTTGAGGTCTACACAAATCTGCTTTCTTTTCTTTTCTGCTTATTTCCATCGAATCTTGCTCTATTTCTAGTTTTCTTGTGGAACTATCTCTTTCTCTGGGGAAAATTAGGAGTAGATTGCGGAGTTGTGCTCAAATGTTTTTGCAAAATTTTATTTGTTACAAGTAGGTATTATAAGGACCGCGTAGACTAGGCAGTTGAACAAAATAGGAAATTTTCAAGAACTCACAGTACTTGGCAAAGTTGGCTGAATCTCTTTAAAGTAAGTCATTTGTAGTTCACACACAATGCAATTGTTACATTTCACACAACCGCACGCCACAACAGCACACACACATACTCACATTAACTACTGAGTTTATTTGAGGTATCTGGGCCTTGGTGTTGCCAGAGACTAGCAGGCACCTAAATCCTGTTCAAGGACACTCGTTGGCGGTCGCGTCCCAAACGGTCGCCAACACCAAGTGGTTTGGATAATCATTCCAGGAAATGATCCTTCTTCTGACCAATAGTACTCCCAAACCCTTGCAACCTAATGTTGTTGGTCACCTTGTATTTCCAACACCCTCATCCTCTACATTAAATACATTTGAGTACTCTTCAAACCAAGTGCCAACTTAGATCCACACTGTAATGCTAACTCATGTTGTTTCTGATTGTATCAAGGCTGTCAATCTTCCCATGAAAAGATTTGACCTAGGAAGTCCTCTCATTTACTTGTAGATTGTTAGACATGAGCCATGTAAGGCCCTTCTTGATTTTGGTTCTGGTATTAATCTCATCTCTCATGACATGTACAAAGCCTAGAACCTACCACTCTCAAGAAGAGCAATATTCATATAGAATTGGCAGACCAATCAATCATTGTTCTTTAAGGATTAGTGAAAGACATTGTGACCATAGTTCATGAGTGGTCCTATGTTGCTGATTTTTTGGTAATCAAGGTTGAAAACTACAAAGATGACTTTCCCATCATTATGGGAAGGGCTTGGTTAAGCATCGTAGATGCACATATGGGTATAAGGGACCTCTCCTTGAAAATCTCCAAGGAAAATGAATTTGGATAATTAGAGAAGAAGTGTGTTCCATACATCATGTACAATGATAGTGGGTGCAATTGCATGCAAAAGATTTGGTCCATCAAGAGTACATTCATTAAAGAATGTAATCAGTGTGCACATGAAAAAGATATTCAAAGGTGCCTGTACGTAGCAACCACAAAATAGTACAGCACCCAATGACTGACAACTGACTTTGATAGTAGTACACTATGCATGGAACTAATTGAAAGCCTGACATGCACCTATGTCGAAAGCATGGATGAACTTGAGCAAGTTCATTGCCAACTCTTTGATGATGAAGAAAGTGATGATACCTATTCGGGAGAGTTGGAAATCCCTAATAATTTCAATCAGGAGCCCATAGAGTTAAAAACTCTACCAGCTGGCATGGAATACACATTTTTAAACAATGGTAATCTGATAATAATTAATGCAAATCTTGCTCTAGAATAAAAAGACAAGCTATTGTAGGTCATCAACAAGTGGCCAACAACCTTTACTTAGTCATATCCCAAACTAATAGGAATAGATCCAAGGGTATGCCAACATCACATCTACATTGACCTGACCATGAAGCCAAGAAGGTCACCACATAGCCCGTAAATCCCAAATTGAAGTAGATCATCAAGAAGGAAATAGAACAACTCCTCAAGGTAGGTTCCATCTATCCCATTGTAAATAGTGAGTGGGTTAGTCCACTCATAATTGTGCCAAAGAAAGGTGGTAAGTGGTAGGTTTGCATCGACTTTAGGATGTTAAATATGACAACATTTAAAGATCATTTCCTATTGTCATTTGTGGATCAAGTGTTGGACATCATATTTGGGCATTGCTATTATAGCTTCTTGGATGGTTATAGTGGTTATAACCAAATCCAAATTATGCTAGAAGATTAGGCAAGACAACATTCACGAGTCCCTAGGGGACTTTGCATATTACAAGATGCCATTTAGTCTATGCAATGCCCCTACAACATTCCACTATCTGGTCCTAAATATTTTCCAACAGTAGATTGGTAATAGGGTAAAAGTCTTTATGGATGATTTTCTACCTATGGGGCTACATTTGAGCAAGACTTATATCACCTTGAGTAAATATTGAAAAGATGTGTTGAAACAAACTTTAGGCTCAATTGGTAGAAAAACCATCTAACGGTCTAAGAAGGCATAGTATTGGGACATAGAATTACCTAAGTAGGGATTGAGGTAGACCTAGAAAAGATAAGGGTCATCTAAGGGATTACACACTAACCAAAGATAGTCAAAGATGTCAAATTATTCCTTGGACACATTGGCTACTACTGGAATTTCATAGAGAATTTCTCTAGGATTGCAAAGCTATTGGTTGAGCTTACAAAGAAAGATGCTCCATTTATTTAGACCAAGCAGTGCAAACATGCATTCCAACTACTAAAGGAGAAACTTGTAGAAACTCTAATTCTAAGGGTACCAGATTGGTCTAAACCATTTCATATCATAAAAAATTCATCTAATTATTCCTTAGAAGCTCTGCTTACACTGTTGGATGATAACAAACATCCATATTACATCCACTATGTGAGTTGAAGCATTGTGGGTGCATAATTGAATTACACCACAACTAAAAACGAAATAATGGCAATGGTGTATGCTCTTGACAAGTTTAGGCACTATGTGCTTGATTACATGGTGTTTGTGCACACATACCATAGTGCCATCTACTTTTTAATGAACAAGCTGATAGTGAGCCATCGTATTATATGTTGGCTTGTGATCTTGTAGGAATTCGATCTTATAATGGTAGATTAGAAAGGAAATGAGAATGTGGTCACTGACCATCTCTCTTGATTAAGATGGGATAATAAAAAGGATGAGAGTCCACTCTTTGATGAATTTTCAAATGAACTCCTCTTTACAAGAGCAATAAATGACCAAGTTCCCATAGAAACAAAATGGTATGGTGACATCCTCACTTACCTTCTCACTTAGGAGATGCTACAAGATCTAAAATTTAGGAAGAAGAAATAGTTTCTTTATTGGGCAAAGTACTTTATGGAAATCAATAGACACCTTTACAAGGTGTGCGTTAATGGCCTAGTTTGTTGGTATGTCCCTGATGTAGATCAACTATGCATTCTTCAAGATGCTCATGAAGGTCCTTGTAGAGGCCACTATGTAGGAAGATGCATAGCCATAAAAATCTTAATGGTAGGATACTACTGGCCTACAATCTTTAAGAATGCTCACCAATTTTTCCAATCTTGTGAATGTTTTCAATGAGATGGTGGGATGACTGCATCAATGGAGAATTCTCAATAGTGGATTCAACCACTAGAGCCCTTTGACATATGGGGCATAAACTTCATGGGTCCCATCATATCCATGTTCAATGGAAAGGCCTACATCATTGTAGTAGTCGAATGCTACACCAAATGGGTAGAAACAGTAATTATCATTGATTGTACATCATCCACTACTACTAGATTTGTGCAACAACATGTTGTAAATAGGTTTGGGATGCCACATGCACTGATTTTTGATAATGGAACTCATTTTACAAGTGACACTTTTAGAAAATTAATGCAACACTTGGGGGTTGAACATAAATTAATAACACCCTATCACCCCCAAGCTAATGATTAAGTAGATGTAACTAACTGGAAGATCACAAAGATCCTAACAAGGACCATAAGCAAATATAGGAGAGATTGGAGTACAAAACTTAATGATGTCCTATGGGCCTACTACTAAACATGGAAACTTCCTATTGGCTACTCTTCCTATGAGTTAGTGTAAAGAAAAATTCTAACACTTCTAGTTCAATCCGAGCTTCGTACACTCTTATTAGCTTGTGACCTAAATCTTGATCCAAGTCTAGCCCAAAAAGAAAGATTGATCAACCTCCATGTGCTAGATGAAAATAGATTGGTGGCCCTATCTTTGAATGAAGTGCACAAGGCATTCAACAAGCAATGACATAACCAAAGAATACAAAAAGTGAAATTTCATCTTGGAGATAAGGTTCTTTACTAGACTCCCACACATGTACCTTAGAAAACAAAATTTCAAACGCTGTGGGAAGGACCTTATATAGTTTCTAAAACCTTTTCTTCTAGGACCATGACCATATACAAACTTGAAAGCCCAAATAAAAAGTAGTTGGTCAACATCGAATAAGTAATGCTTTGCCTAGAACCAAGACAAGCCAGTGTAATGAATACCTTAATGGATGGACAACCACATTCAATTTTTTAGATCTACTCCTTCAAAATCAGTTATGGAAGAGATGGCCATCCATGCTAACCATCCATATGGCTCCTTAGTTTTTCTAATTTTTGTTTTCCACATTTTTTATTTTGTAATTTATTTATTTTACAACTTTTTGATTTTCAAAATTTTTCTTGTTTTTACATAATTTTTTGTTTTACACCATCGTTAGTATGTTTGAATATTTATTAGATATTTTATACTTTTGTATACATTTTACCTTATTTTATTTGAGTGTGGTTTTCAAATTTTTGCTAATAAAAGTGCTTTATTTCCAATAGGACATAGTGGTGCTGTAGCTATTACTAATGGTGGTTTGTGCTTTATGATTGATTTGCTAATGTCTGGTTTTCAATTTTTGTACTGATGGCTCAATCATGGTTTCTTTTTCATGGAACATGTAATGAGTCCACAACATCCACCCATTCACAAACTCTATGGTTTTCCTTGTTTTGGAAGTTTGAGATTCCTTTCATTAAATCAACTTTTAATAAATTTGTGACCTTGGTAGTTTCTAGAATTGAAAAGTATTCAAAGGTTTGAATAGGGTATGACTTTAAGGGGACTCAATACTCTTTGTACTTTTCTACTTACTTGAGTGCTTGAGTGTTTTTCATGGCCGTCTTATCATTCCATGTTCCACTAATAAGAAGTCAAATAAAGTCTTTGCATGGTATGGTTCCCATCCAAAAATCCAAAAAAGGAAAAAAAAAGAATTATGGGAATTCAAGCACATCCCTTAGACAAATAAACGAGCTATAAGCTCTAGTTATGGGACTAGAGAGATATGCATTCATACCTAAAGATCCCCTCTAACTAAGGTCCCATCTCTCACTTCCTACTTCTCTTTTCTCTCTTTATGGAATGGTGGTTGTTTTGTGAGAGCACTCTTGTGTCTTGAGGGGGTGGATCGGTCTTGGAGTGGCAATATGAAGTCACTAAAAGAGGTTGGTTTTGGTCTAGACTAAGGATGGATGTTCTTAAGTTATTTTAAACATAAACTCCACAAGGGACTTCTTATGACCTCAATGTGGAATTGTATTCCACCTTCTCCATTATCCATTTGTATTGTCCATAACCCACCTCACTTTTGGTGTCCATGTTCTTTATTCCATGTCTTGGTCTAATGTATTTAAATTCTTCAGTAGAATCTTCTAGGTTTGGGTCCTTAACTTTCATAAACCATTAGTCACCTTTGGGGCCCACGGACTCCTTAGGTTGAGGTTATGCAAGTGAAAAAAGGGCATCTACTTAGTATGGGGAGGACCCACATGCATATCCCTTGGTTGGGTTCATCAAGTGCCATATCCCTAGGCATTCTTACAACCAAAATCTTTCGTACATCCATCTTCCACATCAAACCATGTGCTCCTTCACATATTTTGTTCATTAAATATGTTCTGCATCAACGTTTTCAATTTTTGAACTTTCAAAGATTCTCTTTAATGATTTTATCATATTCTTGGCTTTTCTGGGATTCCATGTACCCCAATTTTATTGAAAAATTCATTATTTTCTTTTTTAGATATTGATTGAAAATTTTGGCCGATGGGCCTTGTTGATGGAGTAGACTCATATAAAAGGCCTCATATATAGGGTCTCCTTGATGTAAGTCAAAAATAGTATAAATAGGCATGATCCCTGTTAGAAAATTTTACATTTTCTCACAAATGCCAAAGGAATTTTTTAATTTTTTTGAGCCCAAAACTGTCTAGAGCCCATAACTCACAAATCATCTATCCAAATCACTCCATTCTTTGACCTTGTTACTATTAGATGTAAGCTCTTTGTTGTGGGGTCACAAATGTGCCATTTTTGATAGATAATTTTTCACGATTATATCTAACTCCCATAAAGGTTTAACTAAAAAATCAACTATTAAACACTAAATTACAAAAGCTAAACCTTTCTAACAAGCTCCAGTGAAAATTATAATAAATAATTAATAAAATAATAATAAAATAATTAATCTACCATGATGCAACATTAGCCAAGTGTAACTAACTAATTAATAGGAAAATATACTCAAAAATTTAAAGTTATACATTACATCTACTAATCCATGGATGTGTTATGACCATAGATGACACCAAAAGGAAAGCACATGTAGCAAGCAGCACTATCCCAACCAAGGGAGAAACAACCTAGAATGGAAAGAGGCCAAGAATAGCCCTAGGAAGAATAACTCACAACCCATGCCATAGGTCCTCTTAGGGAGAAGGCAAAAGTGGAATCTACCAAATAGATTCTAGAACCACTATCAGTAGCAATAAAACACTCCCATTAAGATGATGCACCTACACAACTAGAAAATCTCAAGGTGACCTTAATAGAGGCATGCTTAAATCAAATCAAATTTAGGGACGTCCAAAAAGAAATGCTTTAGGAGTTAAACTTTGGCCCTTTCCTAGAGCACACACCAAGAGAAGTGCAGGATAGCTGAAGGCCTCTCCCATATGGCCAATCATCACTTCCACTGGGGAGTGGTACATGGGAAAGACATTTTTGTTCTAGAATAATAGGTAGCCTAGAGAAATAATGAAGACTAAGGAAATCTTAGTATCCTACTCAACATAGGCCATTACTGTGGTCCTTGGGTTACTCGAATAGGGGCAAAACTTACTGAGATTTCAATGTAGATGGATCCCAGTATCAAGAAAGAATGGATGCAATGGTGCTATGCTGTCGACTGCAAAAAGTTTGGCACACTCACACCAGTAGAGAGGATTTATTACACAATTTAATCCTTCCACCTCAATCCCATAGTGAGGCCAAGAAAAATCACTTCCTTCTTTGCCCAAGCGTGCATCGCTCTAAAAGGGAGATTCCTAGTCAACCTTCTAGAGCTGATCTATTTAGAGATGGAGAAGCACTTTAAAGAAAATGAACATGGAAGAAAGGCACTCCCCTTTCCATGCCTCATCAAAAAGCTTTTTCGAAGGGGAGGGATAGTGTGTTACGTCAACAAAAATTTCATTAATATTTTGGTTGCTAGCTAGGTGAAAATGATGAAGGATAAAATGCCTCCAACTACAATTCAAGAAAAGGAGTAGCGACCACCACCACCACCTACCACTCAAACAATAGTGCTAAACATTGCTACAATTACCCAACGGTTCCATGAATATAGAGAATGACTATTGGATGAACAAGAGTAAAGAGTAGGCACAAGTGATGGGGACCCATTTGTATATAGACTAGCCATGAGTCACCTTAATGAGGTGACTCGAGCAATTAGTTTGATGGGTGATGGTGGATTCATTTTCCTAGTCCAAAGAATGTATCCACTCATGAGGTTGAATCCAAGCACTAGAGAGGTCATAGTATCTCCAACAATTACTCCTAGAAATCTCTAGGAATGTTGCGACCTTCTCAATGCTCTTAGAGGAGCGTGAAAGGGCAACTGTACTAATGATGTAGCACCAAGGGTAAGAGACAATAGTAGAAGTGGTCATTGATCATATTATTGAGACTCTCAATGAACTTATGGAATTTGTACCAAATTCCACTACACTTAAGGATTTGTAGATGTCCATAGGAACTATAAGCAATAGAATAAGCATAGTGTAGCATAAGGAACTACTGGACCGACTAGTGGAAACTGGTCAATCACTTTTGGATGCCTTTGACCTTCTAGTTAACATCACTACAACCTAGTCGGAGCTGCTGGAGGTAAGGGACAAGAACATTATAGTGGAGGGGAAACTTGAAATAGCCAGGGAGTAAAACAAATGCTTGGGTATGGAAGTTGCTAAACTAAAAGCCCAGATTGCCAATCCCACATTTCTCAACCCAACACTAACAAGAGATGAAGTTATGCAATAGCTTCAGACCAAGCTCAAAGGGGTTGAGGGTGCAATGGAGATGGCAATGTTCTATAGATCCTTGGTAGAGGCCACACAACATATGATTCAAAAGGCCTTGGATTAGATCTACCAGGAGAATCTCCAACTGATTGTAGAGAACCATCACCTATGAAATGTTGATGCACATAAGCAATAGTTAATAGATTTCATCCATTAATAGTAGGAGCAATTGGCTAGAGAAAACATAGAGTTGAGGAGATTGGTAGCAGAGAATAGGAATATCTTCATGGAGGAGGTGTGTGTCATTCACCAAAAGACTACAATTGAGGTACTTCCTAGAAATTTGAAACTCTCAAATTTGAGAAAGTCAAAGATCATAACAAAGAGCAAGTTAGTCTACAAAAGAAAGTAAATGAAAAACATTTCTAATTGATGAAGACAAAGGCAAATGAAGCCCTCCAGCAACTCCAGCAAGGAAGGAAAGTTTGGAAACCCATCATTGATGGGATAGACACCTACAACAAAGCAAAAATCTTCATGAAGGGGTTGCAAATCGAGGAGATGATGGAGTATATGAAGCTTGCCAATCTACGCTATGCAAATATCGCCATGGTGACTACCAAACAACCACATTTAGAGTTGGATAAGTAGGTGGCTAGCTGATACTTATTGTATGAGGTAGAGTTTAAGCACCACAAGGACACCAAGGACAAGCTTGTGGTGGCTAATGCTAAACTTGAGGTTCTCAAGGCATGATTCATAGACTAATAATCAACTATTGAGAAACTAGCCAAGAGGATGAACAATTACTAGGAGCTATAGAATGGACCTAGGGAATTCTACATTTAATTTAAACAGTCTATTGCTTGGCTTGTCAATGTAAATAAGATGTTCTCGATCATGCCGTATCCATGGCATGTCCCCATTCCTGCCCACATTAGTGAAGTTGCATGGACTGTGAATGATCCCTAGAGTAAGGAGGAGAAGATGAAGGCATTACTTGATGCCTTTCACCTTTTGCTAGAGGTTGCAGTCGTAGCAATACAACCACAACCACCTCAGCCACTGCACATGCCTAGAGCCAGTAAAGGTCCTTCAAAGCCTCATGAACCACAACCACCTAGGACTGTCTGATCTTCACAACCATCTTTACACCATTAGAGGATGGGTTGTCCAAATTTTTGTAGTCACATCATGGTGTTTAATTTTGTGTCATGAACACTGCAATTTTATAATGTGTTGATTTGTACACTTGGGCACTCATTTTTGTCAAGTCAGTTTGTTTGTTTTTTTTTTTTTTTTGCTAAGAGTCAGTAAATAATCCCATACCTTCCCAATTTTGTAAAAGAACTTGAGGATGAGTTTTCATTCACTCATGGGGGTATGATGAATTGTCAATGTTCCATGTTGACAAGCCCCCATTGATGTGGCCTCATTGATAGGCCCTCATCAATGGGACCCTATTTACATGGTGTTTCCTTGTCAACGAGCCCACGTCAATGTAGGATTTGCTAAATTGATGAGGCCTTATCGACATAGTACTATAGAAAAAACTATAAATATGAGCTCCTAGTCATGTTTATGGGCACCAAATTTATAGTAGTAGTTGAACTCTTATATTTTTTACATTTGAAAGTTAGAATATTTCTCTCGAGTGCCCATAGCAAGAGTCATTAAGTGTACAGATCTTTATTTGAGCATTGTTGTACTTAAGCACAACAGTGTGTATGGCAATAAATATGAGCTTCTTAATACACCTTGTAGCATTCTATATAGTTTAGATATTTATTTATGCATTTAATGCTTTTAGTTAATTATTTAATGTTTTCTAGTAATTATGCTAATTAAGTGAGATAAGCTAGATAGATTAAATACATAAGTACGACTACTTTGAGCATAACACATATTTGCTTGGTAATCCTAGTAGCATTATTGCTTAGTGTGCCTAATAGCGTAGTGCTTGGTAACCCAGAAGTGGATACCTAGATTTAGGACATGTATGGAAAGTTGGACTGGATGCTTATGTTAGGATTAGTTAAAGATTAGTTAGTTAGTTAAGTTAAATTAGTTATTAAATTACTCTATCTCTCTCTTCAAGCACCAAAACCATAAGACACAAAAGGAAAAAAAATCATATGACTCGATTACTCTTAACCATACCATTATGCTTCACAAGTGTAATTGGGGAGACAATGAATGACCTTAGGGAAAGGTTCACTTCCTAGAAGATTAGTGCATCGAAATCTATAAAGTCCATGGAATTCAACTGAATTGTGCATGAGCACTCTATGATTTCTATGGTTGGACATAGGGGTACCCTTCAACTACTCATTAATATCTTTTTTAATAACTAAAATCAATTTAGAACTAGATTCTGATTTTGTACAAGATACATGAAAAAATGACACATCAGCATAAATAAAAAGGACATTATAAGTATATATTGAAAGAGCTATTATGCATAAAAGCTAGATTCTACACTGCTATGGAAGTAAGTTAAGCTTCATTAATGAAAAAGGTAACAGTTGTTATTAAAGCTTAAAGCTTCGTTATCTCTAATATAAGCATAGCTTGCTATTTCTGCAGGAAGGAACCATTAGTACCAAATGAAATGACAAATTTTTTCCTCCTCTTATAAGCTTTTAATGCTCACTTGAAGCTCATACCAAATGCAATAATGAAAGCTAAGTTGTAATAAATATACCTTCTCCTTCCTTAGTTACTCTTCCCAATAGATTGGTAATGATTATAGCTTATTACTTCTTACACTTCTTTAACATATTAGTAATGGCTTGAAGAATGACTCTGAAAATAGCTAAAAATAATAAAGGCTAAATATTAAAGCTATCTAGCTTAGCTTGTGTAATTTTGGTTTTGGACTTGTGCTTGAAATAAAATTTCTTCTTTTGTGCTTCTTCTCTTCTTCTCAATCTCTTCCTTTATTTCTTCTCTATAAAAACTTTATTTTCTCTTTTTTCCAAAAATCTTGGAAAACATTTTTAGTCTATGTGTTGAGATAAGGTAGAATATTTCTTCTTTCTTTGTGTTATGAAAGTGAATTACTGTGACTTTGAGCATGGTGGTTGTGGCTAATCTAGTATTGTAAAAGAAGCCTTGTAGATTTCTTTTAATTAATAGAATTAGTTTACCTTATAGGATCTAGGAATAGTTTTATGATGGATGTAGGTTGGAAAATCTAGTAGCTAAACCATCTTAAAAGATCAATGTCTGTGTACTCTTTTTTTCTTAAGTGTTTTATTTTTTGCATTAAGGTTCTTTAGGGCTTTCTACTAACTTTTCTACCAATCTCCATTTAACATTAATTTTCTTATTAGGCCTTAATTCAACCCCACCTCTCTCTCTCTCTCTCTCTCTCTTAGTGCTCCTTGCTACATTCAAGAAACAACAATTAGTAGTGGAGCCTGGTCAACACATCTTGACTTAACCATCTATGTTATACTTTTTCCATTATCCTATACATGGTGCAAAATCAAGAATTCACATCTAATAAAGGTCCATGGTTCGATGGCTCAAATTAGTCTATATGAAAGTTCATGATGAAGAGATATCTTCTAGCTTATGGTGATGATGTTTGGAAGGTAATTAGCAAAGGAACCAACAATGTTGTACATGATGCTTGAGTTATGAATGCTTTGGTATGTGGCTTGGATAGAGTAATATGTATGAAGATTATGCATCTTCAATTAGCCAAAGAAATGTGAAAGCATCTTCAAGCTATTTATGAAGGAGACGATAAAGTAAAGAAGTCTAGGTTGCTAACTTTAGGAGCATGTTTTAATGCTTGGAGGATGAAAGAGAATGAAAATATGAGTAATTGTAGATGAACTCATTAGTGAGATGACTATGCTTGGTGAAGCACAATCTGATGATATAATCTACCAAAAAAATTATCTATTTTACCTAGTAGATTCAAAGCAAATGATTCATCCATAGAAGTGGCAAAAGATCTCCTAGATTGATAGTAGCTAATCTCTATAGTATTCTTTTAGCCTTCAAAATCAGGAAAGGAGAAACTAGCTATTCTAGTAAAGAGGAGAAAATTACCTTCACAACTGAAGCTCAAAAATTGAGCATAAGGAGGAATTGTCAATGTCAGATTCTTATTTTGATAAGGAGATTGCTAATCTTGCTAGAAAGCTTAGCAAGCTCAAAATGATGAAGGCTAATAAGAAGCTAACAAAATATTTTTCTTGTTATTATTGTGATGAGATAGGTCATATGATTGCTAAGTGTCCAAAGAAGAAGAAAGATGAAGAAAATTTAAAAAAACAAACCACCAAATTTAGGTCAAAGAGCACTCATTATAGGTTTGATAAATTAAAAACTCAATTATTTGAAATAGAAAATCAATTAGAAAATTTAAAAATAAGTATAGAAATTGAGAATTTTAAAGAAATTTTTTTGCCCATTTTATTTATACTGATATAATAGCTAATGATATTGATATTGTTACACAAGAATTATTTTCTTTTACAACCATGATTGATGATTATGATTTCAATGATGATTTTTAAAGCTTTATGTATACTAACCAAAATGAGCAAGATATTCCTAGTACTATTAAGACTATAGGTTTAAGTGAAGATGAAGATGGACCAAACTCATTAGACATAGTTGAAATTGAATACAAAGAAATTGAGAACATTGATATAGAAGGGCTAATTGAGTACTTGGAGATGATGGTCACAATTAAAAAAAATTAAATAAAGTTATAAAAGAAAGAAAGCAAGAAATCAAGAACTATGAGATGAAGCTTCAATTAGCTAAACAAGAAAATTTAAAGCTAAAAGAGGAGGTGCTACTACTAAACAAGGATATGAAAGGTAAGACTATTTAAGTAACATTTGATTGATTCAGCAAGTTTACTCATAGCTTAGAACAACTTAAGGATATTATCAAGCATTTACAATCAAGCGATAACAAGAGAGGTCTTGGCTATGAGTTTGGATCCTCAAAAAGATTGTCTTCAATAAAAGTATTAGCCCAGAAGATAAGTGTCCAAACATGGCTTCCATAATCACAAACCATTAGGTCATAAATAGGTATAGGAATTCTTCCTATTCTAAGAATTCCAATTATTAGGTATAGTCTAAGAACAAAAAGTAATTTCTTCCAAGGATATCATTTTACTTGTGGAATACTAGGTCATAAAGCAAGAAATTCTAGAACTAGTAATTTTTCATGTTATAAAAATATGCATTATTCCCATGCTACTAATCATTATTTAAGAAATAATAGAGCAAGATAAGAAGTTTGGAGACTAATTAATAGAAGAGCTCTCATCATACAATTAGCCTTTAAAAGCTCCTACATCCCAGAGACATGGTTTCTTGATAGTGGATGCTCTCAACATATGACAAATGATAGATCAAAATTTATCATACTAAAACACTTTAATGGAGGAAAAGTAAGCTTTAGTGACAAAGGTAAAGTTGTGGTAAGAGGTATTGACTAAGTTAAAATTCATGATAATTTTCTAGAAGTCCATAATGTTTATTTTGACGATGGTTTACATTATAACTTGTTAAGCTTAGGACAATTTTCAAGAGAAGGCTATAATATCTGTTTCATGAATGGAAAATGTGTATTAGAGAATAAAGAAAAGGATTTTAAAGCCTATGTTACTTGAGTAGGACTAATTAGAACTTTATAACTTTACCATTGCTTAGCAAAATTGAACCCATGATCTTGAGTTTTCAAATTTAGAGTCTCATGACTAGGCTAACAATTCATTGTTTCCATAGGATAGTAAGACCACATTATCTATTCCTACATCTCCAATTAATAATAGGTTCTTATTATGATAATAATATTATATCCATCGATGCCTTCAATTTCCTTTTGTCTTGTTGCATTAGAAAACATTTCCTCAATACAAGTTAGGTTGTATGCTTTTAGGATTTAGGGTTTAGGGATGTTATGATTTAGATTTTTTGGTTTTTTAGGATTTAGGATTTTAACGATTTTAAGGGTTTAGGGTTTATGATTTATGGCTTTTAAAATTTCTTTATTATGGTTTTAATGGTTTTTTATGGTTTCATGATTTATGTTTTAAGGATTTATTCTATAAATGAGGAGCTTTAATGTTTGACTCTTATTTCTAAGATAAGTTGCAGCAAGTTATGACACGAAAGACTAGAACACTCTAGTTCAAGAAATATACAAGCTCTCATCAAGGCTTAAAGTATTAAAGGCATTCCTTAGGTAAGTCATCTAGAAGAGGTATGTTCTTCATGCTAACATGGTAAGAAAACTAGAGCTACCTTTAAGCTAGTGAATTTTCATTACAAGGACAAACTTGAATTACTACATATGGTTGTTTGTGGGCCTTTTGATATAGGTGATTTTGATGGTAGTAAATATTTTTCTTATTATTAATAATTATCATAGAATGTCATGGCTAACATGTATTAAGAAAAAGTTGGATGTATTTAAATATTTTAAGACATTTAAAAGTATGATTGAAACTTAAATACATCTTAAAATCAAAGCTATGGTGAGTTCACCTCAAATGATTTTTATGAGCTATATAGAGATTCAAGTATCAAGATATAGTTCTCATTAGCTAGAACATCTAAGAAAAATGATGTTATAGAGCAGAAAAATAGAACCACACTCGAGATGATTCGATTAATGATGAACAAGAAGAATGTAATAAGGTACCTATGAAATGAGACAACCAAAATAGCTATGAATATCAACAATAAATTTTTGGTAAGAATTGATAATGATAAGACTCCTTATCAAATGTGGTATGATAAATGGCTAATGTTCAATGTTTTAGCATATAAGCTTGCAACATGTAAAGTTGCAGTGTATAAGCTTGTAGCATATAAATCTGCACCATACAAAACTACAAATTGAACAAAGTGTAGCGTATTTGGCTAAAATGTGTGTGTTAAAGAAAGTAAAATAAAGTGAACTAAAACGACAATTGTAAAGAAAAATTTTCCTAGTGTATTTAGGATTTAGCATATATGAGAAAATTTTTGTAAAAATGCAAATGGAAAAAACTTGAAAAACTATAAATATAGGGAGCAAGGAATACACTACGTGCCATAACCATGAAAATAATTTTTGAACTAGAAAATGTAGGGAATAGAAACAAAATTGTAAACTACAATGGTAAAAATAGCATAAATATTTTTTAAATTAATTTTGTAACTATAACATGGAATCTAGTGGTAGCATGAAATGTTGGTTTGTGGGAAACCTAAAAATTTTTTTTTTTTTTCAAATACACTATGTAAGGTAGAAATAGACAAATATTATTATTTTAGATAGGTCTTGCTAAATAAATTAGGTAGAGGCCCTTCTTCTAGTGCTAGAAAACTGTAATGATAGAAAAAATCAATGTTGAAAAACTAAAAATCTTTGTGTAAATAATTTTAACACCATGAGCCTTAAAAGAATTTGGGGCACCTTAGGCAGACTTGTCGATTACCTAAGGACTTATAAAACTTGGTACCAAGGGAAATAAGCAAAAACATATGAGCATTAGGTTCCACACTAATTCTGAGAGTAGAAAGGGATAAATAGAAAACACTATATCCACTATAAATTACAAACTTTATTTTAAATAATATAAAATATTGTAAACAAATAGGTTAGAATATAGATATTTGGACTTTAAAAGCTTGAGAAAACAAAAATATTCTTTGAAATTTTGTGTAAGAGATAGCGTGTATTCTACACTAGATCTGCATTGGTCTCTTGATCAATCTATACTACAATAAATATTGTTGCAAGTCCTTTTTGATCTTAGTGATCTACACTGAAAAAGGCTATAAAAAGCTATGAAAATTTGCAACTACTTCTACCAAAGATGTGCCAAAAGAATATGGAAATTGTATTGAAAATTGACTTAAATAGGGCTTCAATTTATTATTGTTGTGTTAGTTACATTCCTACATACGGTCTAGATGGTTACATAGCGTATTTGGGCCATTTTCATGGTTCAAAACTATAGCGTATGGACCACCAATGTTTTTTGCCATTTTTTATGGCCCAAAACTATAGCGTATAAGACACCAATGTTTTTTACTTTTGATGTCAATTTTGGCATTATTTTTGACTTTTTAGCTCTCATACGTTGGCATAATAAAACTCATAGCTTGTAGGCCATGAATTTTAATTTACATATTTTAAAAGGGTATATAATTTAACTAAAAAAAGGCCATAAAGGATGAGAAAATAAGGCAATTATTTCTACTCTTGAATCCAACCAAGGTTACACTAAGAATTTGGCTACCTGGATTCTCTTCTTACAATGTGAATTTTTTGTGAGGTGTTTCACAAGCTATCAATGATACAATTATTACTTTTAAACTAAGAATCTTGCCACTAGACTAGCACCTCATTGTTTTGATAATCCGTAGATTATATATATATATATTAGCTATTAAAACATGCTATCAAGGATACTAATCTATCAATTGAATATGCTAGGTATAGTTTATGTTGGGCTCAAGGATGGGAAGGTTTTAGCTTTAGTTGCTATTTGTTTTTTGTTTTTTGTTTTTAATTAATGTATTATTTTTTCTTTATAGAGGCTTTTCTCTTTCTCTTTACAAGGAACCTTTTATTAAGAAGTGGAAAACCATGAAGATGCTTTTGAATAAGGATAAAACTTGAACCTTTTTCTACTTGAGAGTAGAGATTTTTGAAGATTGGTTGCAAGGGTGAAAACTTGAAATGACATCCCTAAAATTATTAGGCTTTTTTTAGAGGGAGTATTGGAACCTAAAATTATTGAAATATAAGTATACCCAAATATTTATAGAAGTTTATAACTCAATGTTACCTAGAAGAATTGAACTTGTAACCAAAGGTTACTAGGCCAACAACCATATCACTAGGCTAACATCTCATTGTTAGGCTTTTTCTTCAAACTCTCTATTCAATAATTTGGTGTAATTTGAATTTTTTAAATATTATTATTTATTTTCTTAAGGTCTAACATCCCCCTAGGTATAGTCCACTTTGAAACCATGCTAGGAAAATCAACACTGAGACTATGCTTAAGAAATTTTAAACTCATAGGTGAGTTAGAAGTAGGAGGATGTTGGAACTCAAAATAAGTGAAACATAAGTACACCCCAAGATATATGGTCTAATTAGAACTTTATATAACTTATCATTGCATATGGGAATTGAACACATGAGCTGGAGCTTTTAAATCAAGTGTCTTACCATTAGGTGAGCTAGAAGCAGATGGTTTAAATAGTTAGATTATTACCTTGTTAAGCAAAAGATTGTCAATTCAAGTGTTACTTAAGATAATGTTATATTTTTCTAAAGTGTCATGTTGGATATATGTATTAGAATATACTTAATAGTTATTCTTTCAAGTTTTGATTTGAAAACTCCAAGTAATGAGTTTGATTCTAGTAGGTAATATTGAGATATAACATTTTAATTAAATTATATATCTTGGGGTATATTTATATTACAATTATTTTGAGGTTCCAACCCTCATTTATTCTTTCAGGTTTCAATAGCCACCCCCTCCTCCATCAAAAGGTTCTATAGGTGGTGCTAACCTACTCCCATAGCAAAAGGTTCTTTAGATAATGCTAAGGAATGCATATATTCTTCATCTAATTAATGTATGAAGGAGTATTGGGATATCCATAATATTGAAAATAAAGATTGGTAAAAATAAGAATATATTTGAATATTGAAGTGGGGCTAAGGATGATGAAGGTATTGGAACCCAAAGTATTTTTAATAATATTTACCCCAAGACATATAGTTAAATTAAAGCTTTCTAACTTAATATTACCCACTAAAATCAAATATAAAACTTAGAGTTATCAAGAGTCTTACCATTAGGCTAATACCTTTTATGAGAGACAAGGTATCCCTACACCCAACCATATGAATCACTAAGGTGTTACATATGATTTGGTCGAATTCCATGGACCTATAGTTCTCTAGTATGCTAGCACTTCTAGGAAGTGAAATGAATGTTGAGAACATTTGTTGTCTTCCCAACTACACTTGTGAGGCTCAAGGGTATGGTTTAAGTGTAATTGAGGCATATGATTTTTATCATTTTGTGTTTTATAGATGTAGTCACCTACAACAAGAATGAAGAGTAGAGTAACTTAAAATTTAATTCATTTATTACCTATCTAGCCTAACACAAGTAACTACCCCACTTTCCTGAACACATATAGCACTATTGGGCTACCAAACATTAAGTGTTGTTAGGTTACCAAGTACTATATGTATACTCAAGGTGGTCATGCTTGTGTTCATTAACAATTGGAAATAAATTGCTTAATTCAAATGCATTAAAGTAAAGAGTTAGAAAGTAAAATGAATTAAAGAAAATATTAATCTATTCTTAGTGTTACAAGGATTGTCAAAAGAGTTTGTTTTATCCCATCACACTGCTGCACTCAGGTAGATCAGTTCTTGAACAAATAATTGTACATACTTAAACTCCTTCTATGGGCACTTAGAGAAAATATTCTAACTTTGAGGAAAATAAACTACAAGAGCTTCACTACTCTGACTAAAAAAAAACTTGAAAACTAACTCAAAATGAAAGCCTAGGTGCTATATTTATAAGCCAGAGTATATACCCTAACATTGGATACTCGACATCAAATCCAGGCCCTAACATTGTGTACTAAAACATCAGGGCTTCGACGTCACACACCCAATGTTAGATCTAGGCCCCAACATCACGTATGCGACATTTTGGCTTCGACGTCATGTACCTGACATCAGAGAAAATAGAAACACATTTCATCATAGCCCCATAACTGAATGAAAAATCATCCTTGAGTAAAGAAGAAAAGGAACAAGTTATTTACAACATAATATATTGGGTAGGTATGGGATTATTTACTGACATATAGATTGACTCAGATGGAACATACAGACTTTGAGTGCCCAAGTGTATAGAATTACAATTTTTACAAAATGGTGTGTTCATGATAAGAGAAGTGAACACCCTAGATAACATTGACATCCAACACCTATTAGTAGCAAAAGAATGAGAGAGAGAAGATATCCTACAATCACAAATGGTCCTCATTGTGTGGTACTACTGCATCATCCTTGGTGAAGATAGTCCTACTTCTACTCCATGCTTCCCACTACAATCACAATAGAATCATGAATTAGTATGCAATGTGTAACATGTAGCAAGTAAATTTCTTGTCTCATTGGTGGTTACACTCAGCTAGGTTTTGATTGTGGTAGATTAGTTCCATTAGTAGTGTTAGCAAGAAGACTAACAAATAGGGTAATTAGATAAGCGGTCCATTAAATTTGGAAAAGCGACAACATAAGGAAATGTTTGAAGAGGGTATAAGAAATCACAATAATAAAAAGAAGAATTCACTGAAAACTATTATGAAGATGTGCACAATTGGATGTCATTGGTGGGCTAAACAAAAGAGAATTTGATTGTAAAAGTGTTTAAGGGTAAAGAACTTAACTAACCCAACCAAAAGATATGTAAGTGGGTCCTTCCCAAAGTAAGCATAGGCCTTTTATGCCCTTGCATAACTTCAAACCAAAGAGTCCATGGGCTCCATGAATGATTAATGGTTATAGAAGGTTAAGTACAAAAACTCGAAAGAAAATAACTAAGAATTCCAACACATCAAACTAGGACATTGAACCAAAACATGAAACCGGTAGTGAGGTGAGACATGGAAAGCATAGATAGATGAGAGAGTGTGGAATGTAGTTCTTAATTATGATCACATGAAGTCCCTTGTGAATTTTTCCATCCTTACTCTAAACCAAAACCAACCACGTTCAATAACTTTGCGTTGACATTCTAAGACTAATTCATCCCTTGAGACACAAGAGTGCTCCCACAAAACAACCACCGTTCCTTATTACAGAAGGAGTAGGAAGTGAGGAAGGGCCTTAGTTAGAGAGGACTAGTCCCATAACTAGTGCTTATAGCCTATTTATTCTATCTAAGGGGTGTTCTTTGAATTCCCATTGCTTTTATTTTTGAAATGGGAACCACACCATGCAAAGACACATGCATTTCTTTTGTCTAAGGGGTCTGCTTTGAATCCACATCTTTCTTTTTCTCTTATTTTTTTTTTGTTTTTTTTATAATTTTTTGATGAGAAACACACCATGCAAGGACATATACATTTATTTTGTCCAAGGGGTGTGCTTTGAATTCTCATTTTTTTTATGAGAACCACACCATGCAAGGACTTATTCAACTTCCTTTTATTGGATGACATGATATGGTAAGAAGTCCATGAAAATGCACATGCACCCAAGCAACAGAAAAGCACAAAAAATAGTGAATCCCCTTAAAGACACACCCTATTCAAACCTTTGAATCCTTCCCAATTCTGAAAACTACCAAAGTCATAAATTTATTAAAGATTTATTAATGAAAAAGGGATTGCACATTTCTAGAACAAGGAAAACCATAGAGTTTTTGGAAGGGTGGATGTTGTAGACTCATTGACTATTTCGAAAAAGAAACCATGTTCTAATTATCCATAACAAAATTCAAAGCTAGAAACCAGACACCAACAATCAAATAAAAAAATAGTGCATACCACCATCAAGTAACACATTACCAATGTACCTGCTATTTATTAACAAAAAGTGAGAAAATCACACCACATAAAATAAAAGAAAATATAAAAGAAAGTATAAAATGTTCAAGAAATATCAAATGTACTAAAAATGGTGTAAAACAAAAATGAAAAGAGAAGGATAACATGAAAATAAAAAGATGTAAAAGAAAGAACATGTAAAAATACAAAGTTGTAAAACAAAAAATGTGTAAAACAAAAAAGTTGAAAAATTGAGGAGTTGCTTAAATGATTAGCATCGTTGGCCATCTCCCCCACGACTAAGTTGAAAGGAGAAGATTTGTAATATGGAGCATGGTTATCCATCCGATGAGTTGTTCGTTGTATTAGCTGGCCTATGCTCATGGAAAGGTTTGATTTGTTGGATGTTGACTAGCTATTTCTTGTTTGGGGTCTCAAGCTTGTAGATCATCATGGCCCTAGAAGGAAAAGTCTTGTAAATAATGTAAGGTCATTTTCATAATGTTTGGAGCTTAGTTCATTTAGGTACATGTGTGGGGTTCCAATAGAGAACCTTGTCCACCAATTGAAATTTGACTTTTCTAATTTTCAGGTCATGACTTTTTTTGTTATAGGCCTTGTGCAACTCATTAGATGATAGGGACACTAATTTATTTTCATCTAGTAGGTTGAGATTCATTAGTCATTCTTTTTGGACTAGACTCAAGTCAAGGTCAAGGTCATAAGCCGTTGAAAGTGTATGAAGTTCAGATTGAATTAGAAGTGCTGGTAATTTTTCGTACACAAGCTCATAGTGAGAGTAGCCTATAGGAAGTTTGCATGTTGAGTGGTAGGCCCAAAGGGCATCATTGAGTTTTGTGCTCTAGTCCTTCCTATACTTGCTAACAGTTCCTATTAATATCCTTATGATTTCCCTATTGGTAACCTCAGCTTAACCATTAGCTTGGGGGTGGTAGGGTGTTGTGAGTTTATGTTCAACCCCTAAGCGTTGCATGAGCTTCCAAAAAGTAGTGCTATAAAGAGATTTTCATTATCAAAAATTAGTAGACGTGGCACACCAAACCTATTTACAATGTTTTGTTATACAAACTAAACAACAGTAGAGTATGTATAGTCGATGATGGTTGTTGTTTCTACCCATTTCATAAAATAGTCAATAGTGACTATGATGTACACCTTTCCATTTAACATGGGCATGATAGGACCCAAAATCAATGCTCTAGATGTCAAATGGTTCTAGTGGTTGAATCCATTATTTAGGTCCCTTCATTCGAGTAGTTATTGGCATTTTTCATAAGAGTGGATGTAATGGTGAGCATCCTTGAAGAGTGTTGGCCAATAGTACCCTACCATTAGGATTTTAATGGTCGTGTGTATCCTAGCATAGTGTCCTCCACAAAGACCTTCATGAGTGTCTTGGAGAATGCATAGTTGATTAGCATCAGTGACATACCAATGAACCAGGCCATTAGCACACACCTTGTAGAGGTCTCTATTGATCTCCGTGAAGTGTTTTTCTTGGTGAAGAAACTATTGTTTCTTTTGGTGATCCAATCCTTATGGAATCTCCTGAGTGAGAAGATAGGTCAGAATGCTACCATACCATTTTGGCTCATTAGGCAGTTGCTCAACTATAGCCGTAGTAAAGAGAAGTTCATTAAAAAACTATAAAAAAGTGGATTTTCTTCCTCCTTTTCATCCCACCGCAACCTTGATAAGTGATTAGCAACCACATTATCAGTTTCCTTTTGATCTACCATTGTAAGATCAAATTCCTATAAGATCACCAACCATCATATGACATGGGGGCTCATCATTGGCTTGTTCATTAGGAAGCGGATGGAACTTGAAATACCATAAAATTTCAGGACTCTCATGCTTCAGCAAAGTCTCAGAATTTAGGCAAGGACTTCCACAAGTATAGTGTCATGATGGTTCACATTGAGGGTACACTTTCCAGTCTGGCAAGTTTTCTATTTCCAGAGCTAAAAAGCTTGCTGGACTCTCTACCCTGGCCAATTGGACAATTGACCTAGCTAACAGTCTACCTAGAGACCATGCTAAGAGTTGTCAAAAGTGTTCGGGATGAGCAAAACAGTTCAGAAATTTTTCTAGTGAAGAAGTTTGCTATGCTACCCTATGCTATGCAACATAGCAAGCCTTAAAAGATAGCTACTCAAGCATCCAAATGTGAAGTGACAGAATGATTGTGAGACAAGTCAGGACTTAGTCAATGCAAGGTGCTACGCTGTGTAGCGTAGCACAATGTAGCAAAGGCAAAGAAGAAAGGCCCATCTTGCCAAGTGATTCCAACAAGAAAATTGCATTTGGCAATGCTTCGGCCTCCAAAATTGATTTCCCCACTTAGCCCTTAGTCCTTGAGAAAATCTTCTTGCTAGAAAATAGTGGATAGAACAAAAATAACAAAAGTGTTTCAAACATGAGTTCAAAAGCCCTTTGTCATGGAAGACAAAAGTTGCATTTGTTAGCATGACTAAGCCTGAGACAAACGCTCTTTAGCTCCTACACAAATTTCTATCAAGCCTAGTGGCTACGCTATGTAGCGTAGCACAACGTAGCAAGTAGCTACTTATGCTACACTAATGTATTCAACAGCATGAGTGGTGCAACACTGGCATGGAAGCATCAAGCCATCTTCAAGTAGCTCTAGAACTTGTTGGTAATAATTTTTCTCACTCTGGCATCTCCTTGGCAAAATCAGCAATTCCACTCCATTTTGCATCATCCTGATCAACTCCAAAAAAATTGTTCCTACACTTGACCCTACTTGTAAGAGCAAGGAAGATGTAGCCCTTGAGCATAGGCTCCACTTTGCTTACATTGTTAGCACACTGGATTTCGACACATGCAGTTTCAGCAGTATGGTCACAATGTAACAAAGTTCACATCCTGCTTCACATACCTACATAGTACAAGCATGTTAGCATCTTATAGGGCCTAGGACACGTGGTATCCAGGCCATGTTTCTCTCCTATTCCTCATCCTATAAATACCCTAGCAACCAACATTTGAGAGGTTGGCTTCTGGGTTGGCTTGTTGGCAGAAAATATTGGCCTTTTTTTGCGCAGTTGGCTTTCAGAGAGCATAGTTGACATTTTTCTTGAGCATTCTGGTTACCTTTGGGTTCCCTAGTTAGCTGTAAACACCCCTTTGTGAGTCAAGAATTTTGGCATTTTAGCAAATAGAGTAACAAGTAGAAGACCTATGACCACACTATTTGGTGTAAGCAACATCTCTCCAGTGTTGCATAACCTATTGTACACCTTTTCCAAACAAGGCAAAGGATCAAATTCATGACCTTTGGGGTAGTGCACTCTCTCATCCAAATCTATCTTGTTATTCATTTACTATCATCGTTGTTTTGCATTATTTTTTATTACTTTACATTTTTTGATCGTCGATTTAGTTTTTGTGTCTCGTTTCTGAAACAAATGTTCACAAAAGATTCAGATACACTGCTTAAGTCCCTGTCTGATTGACCAAACCGTTCAGGGCACCCTGCTTCCATTTTTCTCTAGCATGGCCCTCGCATGGATCTAGGGTTAAACTGTTTTCCTGAAAACCTCTTGGTGTTCCAGCCACTGACATTTTTGATCGCTACAATTTTTGGTGCTAGAAGGAGGGCCTTTTGGTGCCCTCTCTATGTCTTACGGGTAGTCTTGCATACTCTTTGTACCCTATCATGCACTAGCATAAACATGACATCCTTTTCTGGTTGTTTACGCATCGTGTGGTGCAGATTGGTCGTAACGATGATTCTTTTGGAACCTAGCAAGACAAAAGCCTTTGATCGCCTATTCATTTCCATGTTTCCTGTTTGTGATTTCACTTTTTATCACACAAAATGATCCCATCAACAACTTTTGTTCCTACCTCGATCTTTGAGGCTCCTTTCTCAGCTCAATGCACTGTGGTTGCCAAGTGGCCACCTAGCCCAGTTCTGGCGTCACGCCAGTTCCTTAGGATCTGACATCTATTGCCCAAGTTCTTAGCCCAAGACACAGAGCATTACGACTTCCTCTGTGCAAAGATCCAAGCAAATCTACACTTGGACTGCCAAGAACTCGAGGAAAAGTGCAACTTTGAGTTCCTTCATCAAAATGGAAAGGAATTTGTCCCTACCCTTGACATTATCATCCCCCTAATGGAAATGTATCAATGGATCTTAGATCAGTTGTTGCGAGTTAGTAAGCCTAGGAAATGGGACACAACATACCATTATGATGAAGCATTCTAAGATGGACAT
Source organism: Gnetum montanum (assembly GCA_015680685.1). Classification (NCBI taxonomy): domain Eukaryota; kingdom Viridiplantae; phylum Streptophyta; class Gnetopsida; order Gnetales; family Gnetaceae; genus Gnetum; species Gnetum montanum. The sequence goes on along the minus strand of MNCI01033729.1, from coordinate 194,275 downwards.
GAAGACCTAGATTCCCAATCAGAGGGTGGTGGCCATACTTACCCTGCTACCATCCCTCCTACCATGGTCTTTAGGTCAAACCTGCTTTTTGCATTAGCCCCTCTTGTGATTACAACCACTTAGCCACAATCTACCTTTTCATTAGCCATGGGTAGCCATTTTGCACCCTCATCGTATCAACATGCTCTTCCCTCAGTTTCATTCCCAAGCACTTTCCCTACTCATTCTGTCCTATCCTTGTACCAAGCATTGGTCATAGCTACCCTACCCTACATGCACACCATGTCTACCTCACAGCTGCATGGAGCCTCCACTCCCATTCTGTCATCTACACCTGTTCCACCATCAGTAGTAGGCCCAACCCCAACCAAGTGGTGGACCCTATCCATTTCATCTCCTGTTTCACAACCCTTCCAAATGCTACATTACCCTTACCACCAAGCTTATCAAGTCCCATAGGAGCCACAACCAAGCGTGGGACTGTGGCCCATCCCATCAGTCCCACAAATGACTAACCCTACAGCATCACCAGCGGCTGCTGCTCCAACAAAACCACCCACTAGGTGGTGAACCTTGCAAGTAACACCTTTCATAAGGATAGCCCCAACGACAACCCCTATGAGCTAGGTCACAATCCTTACTACACCACCAATGATGGCTACCCCTGCAACCCCATAACTGTTTGCATCATCTCCTTACCTGGATCAAGCGTTCCAACTTATCCAGACCCTCACTGAAGAGATCAAGCATCTCAAAGCTGTCGATTCTAACACAGTGCAAGTCATGGATTTTCACCATGATGACCCCATCAGTTCAATTATTCCCATGCTCACATTCCCCCTAGGATGCCACTTCCCTACTTCACAAAATACAACAAGGAGGGCAATCCTAATTTTCATTTGGTCACATTTCGATTTGAATCTTTGTTGTTGCAGTAGTGGCCACACACCATTATTTCTGTCTCCACTATGTCTTTGATGAGCAAAGCTTTAGACTAGTATCATGCACTCCTGCATGCCTCCATCTCAACACTGGAGGAGCTCTTGACCTAGTTCATGACCCACTTCAAGTATAACTTGAAGCCCAAAGTCATGTTGGATCAATTGATGGGTGTTAAGCAAGACCCACTGGAGTCAGTACAAAATTTTATATAGCAGTGGAGTGCCACCTTGAATGAGATCTATGAGCCCATCGTGGAGGCCCATTTGCTGGCCATCTTCAAGGGGGCGGTAAATGATTTTATCAAATCCAAGCTATATTACCTAACCCCACACTCTCTTAGTCAAGCTTTTGACCAAACAAAGAGCATCGAAGACATGACCAAGGCCAGTAAGGACCCAACCTATTTCACGTACAAGAATGCATATACCAAAAAAGACAAAGAGAAGGGCAAAGTTGCAACAACCATGGTGGCTGCCATGGCAAACGAGGCAAAGCCCAACAACAACAATAACAAAAAGATGGCCACAACAACAACTAACCCCATGCCTAGTTGAAGTAACACTACCCAACCTTCCACATTGGCACTAGAGGCATCAACCCAACCTAAACCCAACTTCGAGTGTAAAGATCGCTCCAAGTACACCCCATTGCCTATCAAGCCTTCAAAACTTCTGAAGCAATTGTTGGGGGCTAGGTACATCCAACATAAGTATATGTTCGAGGAGGTAACCAAACAGCATCAACAGTACTGTGAGCTCCTTAGGAACCCCTCCTTGGCTATGCCCAACGAGCCTCCAGTTCCTAAGAACTTCAGGCTAGAGCAATTTTGTGGCTATCATCAACTCTATGATCATGACATAGATTACTGTTTAGCATTAAAAGATGACATCCAATAGATGATTAATCAGGGGAAGTTGTTTTTAGACGAAAATAACCCCATCTGCTCTAAAAATCAATCCATGCACATTTACAAGGACCCCCTCAATGCTAATGACACAGGGTACATTATCAACACAATTCACATAGACAGTAATCTAGAATCGCCATAGCAGCCATTTGTGGTTCGTGTACCTCAACATGGCATAGCAACACCAACGGTGGTAAAAAAGACACTACAATAGCCATTTGTTCTCAAGGTTCCCCCTCAGACATTCGCCCCTGCACCCTTCATATTCAAAACTACATCGCCATCCACACTAACACCACAAACTCCATTTGTCATTAGGGGGACAAAACACTTAACTGCCCCCATCACACAAAGCCAACATAAGATGACATCATGGCCTTCCTGTTCAAAGAAATGGGAAGAGTGTTTGACAAACGAAACGACCAAGGAGCATACCATCCCAGGTCCCCCCAATCCTACACCCTCATCCTCTATGTATATGCCCCCTCATCATCAATAGTTGACACTGCTATGCCCACACAATCATTGCCATCCAGCCCAAAAATGTCTAGCCCCAAACTTGAAACTGCTCCTCCTCAAGAAATTCATCTTCTAGGACAAATGGTGGAGGAGAAGTATGGAAAACAATAAGAAAGTTGACAGGACCTTCTAAACGCCTTTACCTAGGTCAAATAGGCTCTAAAAAAAGAATACATCCTTGAGCCTATACAACCTAGTAATGACCTCCACTGCACACTGCAAGGCCTTAGTTCACATGTTAACATCCCTTCCCATAGATGAAAACATGCCGACAGAGGAGAAAGAAATCCATGTGGTCATGCTTCCTTCTACACCTAAAGAACCGCAGCCGGCTCAGTTGACATTTCATGGTGAGTCCATTAAGGACGACCCTGAAAAGGGTCAGGTGATAACAACACCCCTGTTTATCACAATTCCGGTTAGTCAACACAATATCAGAAGAGTACATGTTGATGATGGGGCTGCTACAAATTTCATCCCATTCCCCATAGTGGACAAGCTAGGTTTGGTGGATCAAATCAAACCCATGACAACTTCATGTATGAAGTCGTTCAATGGAGCATAGGTGGTGGTAAAAGGCACTATCCATATTAACTTTGTGGTAGGGGACCAGTTCCCCACAAGTGCAACATTCATCGTGGTAGAAGAGATGCTTGAGTTTAACCTATTCTTGGGGAGGTCGTGGTTAGGCCAACTCAGGACCGTCTCTTCACCCATACATTAAGAAATCCACCTATCTTATGCAGGTAGGGAGGTGGTGATCCATGGTGATGAAGTGGCAACCCTGGTGATAAAGAATGTTGACATGGAGCAAGGTTTAGAAGTAGTAACTTCTAAGAAAGAAATGCCTATCCCCATCAAGGTTACTTGTTTGGCAAATGAGATAGCCTAAAATGTCGGCTCAGAAAATGACACTACGTGGGTTGAGTTACCTTTTCAAGTAGTAGAAAACAACATAAAAGAATACCATAACAAAGCCCCTTGGCCTTACGCATCACCGAGCCCACGATGGGTTAGAAAGTAGCTACGAGAATGACCATTACTGCATAACGTAACTAACGCTTATCATATGCTTATTCTTTGTTTTCTTCACATTCATTCATTTATGCTCAGTGCTTGCCTCATTCCTTAAACCAATCACATCATGTCCATTTTTTACATCGCACACTAGCCTGCTAAGGCCTAAAACTGGAAAAAAATTTTCCTTACCCTCACTCAACGGCCCGAAATGGCCTAAAACTACCAATGGCTCGAAATGGCCTAAAACTAGTGACAACTCAAAATGGCCTAAAACTACCAATGGTCCAAAATGACCTAAAACTAGCGATGGCTTGAAATGGCCTAAAACTACCAATGGCCTGAAATGGCCTAAAACTAGCGATGGCCCGAAATGGCCCAAAACTAAAATGAGATGCTCCTAAGGAGCTTAATTAATAAAAAGAAAAGATGAAGAATAACATAAAAATAAATTCAACACGTAAGCCAAAATGAAATAAGTTTCTTCATATTCCATTTTTTTCTTTCATTCAAAATATTAATTAATAATGTTTTTAACATTCTTTATGAAAATCCAAATAACATTCTTGGCTACTACGCTATGACCCTTCACTCGCTCCATCGTCCCCTACCTCATTTGGTCCTGTGTTTTCATCAGGATTCTGTACCACAGGGAAAATGAAATAGTCAATTAAAGTTACAATAAAGACTCAAATAAGATAAATTATCACAACATTGAGAAATGAGTAACCCAAGATGGCCCCGCGTCTATTTCAGGGGGTATTCGATCTATGCCTACTACAAGGCATTGCAAGATCTCCTCTTCCATAATATCGGCATAATTCTTATCTCCCAAGTCAGTGCTTGCTATAACTTTCTCCTTTTCTATGGATGTCCATGTCGGTGGTCCTGGAGAAAAGGTGGTAGTGGTGGTGTCACTCGTGGGAAAGGTCATTTTCCTTTTGGGGGATTCACTCACTGTCACCTATTGCATAAACTTGTCGTAAGCCCCAGAAGTGCCAATAATGTCAAGAAATACCTCGCAGGTATGTACCTTGATAGAGGCATCCCAGTATTGTTTATGATAGGTGGCATGTTCTAGTTTATACATATGTTTATGATTTTTCTATGCCTACCCCACCTCGTAAACTTTTGAACTGTAGTCCTTTCAATCTTGGTTCTTCTGGGCTAACAAGTCCATTTGCATGTGTTGTTCTATTATTTCACAAGTGGCCTCATTGTTGCATCGCATGGCCATCCAATACCTTGCATGATCAGTGACACTCATGCGCCAGCTACCATCATTGGAGTCAGAGATCTCCCACCTCGGCTGTCAGGTTGGCCTTCTCCTTCTCAAGCCCCTGTACCCATTTCCAGAGGTCCTCATTCATGTGCCTACATTTCCATAAGGAGCATGCCGAGTACATTGTGCATTCACTTACTTCATCGTATATGCGACAAGGTACTTTGGTCACCTTCGATGGGAATTTAGGCACAATGTCGACCTCAACCACTTTCCTAGGGTCCCACTTGAGACAAGAGGCTGCCAACCACACATAGAAAGGCATTAATCATAATGGCATAATGAAGCAACAACAATTTAAAGAGTCTAGTGTAGAAATTCCAACTTACCCACTTTCGGGTCAATTTGCTTTAGATGGTTAATCATGTTGTCGATCACCCCCTCCATGAAAGTAAATTTATCGGGGGTCTTGGTTCATGGTCGTAGGTAGATCGAGGATAGGCTAGAGGTATCGGCAGTGGTGTTAGCTACATGGTAAAATGTATTAGTCATAGTGAAGAGAACCATGATATAGATGATAAACAACGTAAATGATAATGTAAAGCTCCTACCCAACAAACCCTTAAGGGTGATAGCAGGGGTGGGGGGTCACCCATCGGCACACTATCAAATATGCAGTTAAACTCACCAATGTCCAAATGAATCCCCTCTCCTTCTAGCTAACCCAACAACGTAGCAGCATCCTCAATGCTCATGTGCCCCTTTGGTACTGAGCTGCTCTCCACAAAAGGGTCATTAACAGGGACCTCTTCCTGATTGCCAGGGGCCTCTTCCTGATCGCCAAGGGGCTCTTCCTCAGTGGTTGGGCCCCTTTCCTCTTCATTGACAGGGGCCTCCTCCTCACCAGATGAGGCCCTTTCTTCTGTAGCAGGGGCCTCTTCTTCATTAATCGAGGCCTTGTCCTCTATGGTTAGAGCCTCTTCATTTTCACTAGTCACCCCTGTTGTAGGGGCCACCACCTCTTCTTCCCCTTCTTCTTCTTCTTCCTCTACCAATAAAGCATAGTCATAGTTTGCAAATAATATCAACTTGAAGTAGATGTTATGTTGTGCAATGCCACCTAGCATAGCACAACATAGCGAATGTTAACCACTTACCAATCGAAGCCTTCACTCTGTGAATTTTGAATCACAGCTTCTTCCCTCCTTCTTCATTGGTGCAGGGAGGTTCCTCAGCCAAGAGGGACCTCTTGCATTACAACTTAGTTATCGCTATCTCTGCAATGAGGCATTCCCCCCTTGTCACACTACCGATAGTAATGGGGGGGGGTGCCTCTCCCATGCTATCCTTGGCATGAAAGTTGCAGGCCATCCGATCTCTGGTTGTCATTGAAAATGATTCCCTAATAGCTTTTGGGGGGTTCTGAGATCGGGTGGTATAGAAGACTTGGCAGATCCATGATTTGGAAATCTAGCTATGGTCTTGTAGTACCCGAAATCCATTCTCGCAGACTACCAAGAATTCTACAAAACTCCACAAGTAGGCTATGAAGAAGGCATGGTGCATGTTGAAATAGGACTCAAGCTTCTCGTGAAGCTTGACCATTTTAGCCTACATGCCTTTGCAAAGGTGTTTTGCCGAATTGTAATAAGTCCCCTCTTCTATGACATCCCTCATTGTTCAAGCTTGCTCAATTTCAATGATTTTTCCTTGAGAGAGCAGCTTGGGAAAGGCATGGACATGGAAGACAGGGTAAACCATTTTGGCCACCCATAGCCTAACTTTCTCAATTTAGATTCCCTTTTGGTCCTTTGCTTCCCCTAGCAACTCCTCAATGTCCCCCTGATGGCTTGCATCTTTCTTAGATTTTTCTCCCATAGGGAGACCATTAGAAGTGATGCCGAAAAGATTCATGAACAATTGGTCATTAATTTCAAACACCACTCAGACACGGTGAACACGTGTGTGGAAGTGGTCCACTTTTTGGAGAAGGAGTCGACTAGGAAAAGCATTTTAGTAGGAGGGACATTTGGGTTAATGGCCAAAAATACGTCCATAAGCCTGACCTCCTAAAGATTGTGGACAAGCATGGATGGGGCCCCATTGTAGAGATAACACTAGGTCTCCTCCACCTCCCCGTACTTGAAAAAGAGGTTGGTTTTGTTGTGCCCGGAGGCGATCATGGTCACCTCTTGGGATTTCTTCTCCACTGAAATGGTTTGCAAAATGAAAGAAAAAAGTTAGCAAAAAAATAAACATCACTCAAACATGTAACATTGAATTCACAGTTTAGTGTACCAAGTTTAAATGGCGTGGAAAACGGTAGGAGATCCACCAACACGTCTTCAATGGTGAGCAGCCTGAGGGATGTCCATTTCTTATCTAACCAACCAACTTCTTTACACTTCCCATAATATTGGAAATACCCGGTTGGATAGATTTTGAACTCACCCTCGAATTGGCCTATTATGCCAGCGTGCACATTCCTAGTAGAGGAAAACTCCTGCAAGGCCATCTATGCCAATGCCAAGGCATCTGTGTCACCGTGGAGACCACTCCTATCAATAAAGTACTCGACAACACACAAAAGATGCATATGTGTATTTACACTATTAATACCTGTGTCTAGCGTAGCATGGATTACACAACGCAACCAAAATACCTTCATAGAACTCACCCGCAGGCATAATAAATGGTTCCAGGACGGTTCTAAAAGCAGGTTCCCATGTGACAGGCAATGAATAGCATGTTGTATAAGTGATAGCACTTATACTTGAGCATCTCCTAAATCCAGCTTAAGTGTCTCAAGCTTTTTGGGCACCAGTTGGAACCTTCTGCCTGCTCGCCCCTGATTGATCCATCAGTTACAAATTTCAAGATTCCTCAGTTTGCCCTAGGTAACAGGGTTTCTATGATTGCAGCTACTGTCTCTGTTGATAAGTGTGACCAAACAATCACACTAAAATGGTGGAGGAATTGTAGAAAATCCTATGCGCCCTCCCAGAAATAGATCACATACCACTCCACACATGCATGGGGAGGAGAGACATTAGCCACTAGTTTGCTAAGGCAGCGCACAGGACTCCCACAATCTCTAGGACAATCAAGATGGATTTTAGCATGACCCTACATAATGAAGCATCAAAATTTAGCACCATGTACAAGTGAATTTTACATGTAGTATAGCGTAACCCTCTGATTACATATAATGTAGTATGGCATTTTCATTGCATGTAGTATAGCATGATTTCGCAGTTGTAAAAAAAGAAAACAAACAAACAACAAAAAAACAAGCCTCGTAGCGTAACATAGTCATCAAAAATCACACAATGCAATAATGCTTAGATGACACATGACGTAAGAAATTAACAGGAATAAATAGATGTGTAACAATACAACAATGTAATCAACACATTACTATGACAAGCATGGTAACGTCGCAAACTTAAAAGAAACAAATCCAACAATGTAGCAGTGTTGCAAATTCAATAGTGTAGTAATGCGACGAACCTAAAAGACTCTACAACATACTGGCATAGCGTAATAAATGGACTACAAAATTCAAACAAGAAAGAATTCATTGTTCTACAGTCATTTCAACCATACTTCTATCGTAGAAAATAACTCGCTCTACACTACATTAAGCAGATGGCCAAACCCTCTTAAGGGTAGTATGCTACATTAACCTTGCGCTAACCTATCCCAAATCACTGAAACCCCTATGATGAAGAAATTGCAACAATGGTGGTTGAGGCAATACCACATGCAGCTATAGCATAACGTCTACACATCTGTTGTGGCCAACCAGCAATAGCGGTGGCATAGTGGCTAAAACAACAACTAAAACAATGGCAAAAGATGTGGATTTCATTACAATAATGATTATTGTAGCCTAAAAACAAGGGTGGCGTAGCAACTTACTAAGTAGATGGAGTTTCCTCCCACACTTCTACGCATGCCTAGGATAGGCGCCCCAAAGTATTCTTCACCTCTTCTACCTTAGCGAGCCCTTGGTGTTTACGTTCACCTTTGGGTGCCATTTTCTTACTCACAAATTCTCTATCAACTACTATGCTACACTACTTTGCTCTCTCTCGGCATGACAACACTATGCTCTGGATATGGGCTCTGAGCTCTGACAATGAAAATGACAAGTTTACCTGGGGTAAACCCCTATTTATAGTCAACGTGGTGAAAAGAACTTGCCATTTTTGGACCTGAGTAATGTGAGATGCCCCTTCTAGTGTAGCACTATTGTGTCATAATCCCCCTATAGCATAGCATCATTGTTTGCAACATAACAGGTGGGGCCCAATTGAAAATTTTGCCCCACCTTGAATTAGCAACCTACCTTTACAAAGCCTATGTACAACATTCTACAAAGACCTTAAACTAGTGACATTTTACAAAGCCTACTTGCTATCATTCCACAAAGACCTTAAACCAGTAACCTTTACAGACCCCACCTATTAGTGGTCCGCAAAGACCTTAAACTAGTAACCTTAGTTCTTGAACTCCACCCATTAATAGTCTACTAAAACCTTAAACTAGCAACGTCGATTTACATTTTGATATGGTCTGCCATGACCTTAAATTGGTAGCTTTAATACCTATTTCACATTTCAAACTAGATCTCGCAATGTTCTGGTCTGACATGATCTTAAACTAGCTAAGTTAATGTCCCTCATGTGTTCAAACTTGTCCACGGTCCACCAAGACCTTAAACTAGTAACTTGCGAACTTGGTTGAATAGTTAACAATTATTTCATGTTCCATTATTGCCTTGCAAATATTTATTATTATGCACTATAGCTACAAATAGGTATCACTTGACCTGGCTTTCTCTTATTGTGGCAGGTTGAACAAAATGGCCATGCAGTGTGATCTACATTCACTTCTAACCCTGATAGGTTCTCATGGCAAGCTTGCAAGACATTTAAACCTAGAGTCAATAGACTGGGAATCATCCATTGATAACACTGTAGCATCCCTAGATTGGCCCAAACATCTAGTCCAAGCCTGAGATTTAGAGGCTGGGGATGTGTCCGAGGACCCCCCTCATTGAAGTACTAGTAAAGACTTCCAGGGGGGAAGTAAAGACACTAAAACTTAGCTCCCTCCTTAATCAACAAATGCAAGAGGATGTATCTAAAGTCCTCCAAGATAACATTAAAGTGTTCACGTGGTCCTATAATGACATGCCAGGCTTAGCCCCATGGTTAATACAACATAATATTATCTTGGATCCACGTATCAAATCGGTTAAACAAAAGGCTCAAGAAATTAAACCAGAAATTGCACTAGCCATACGTGACGAAATGACTAAGCTATACCAAGTAGGCTTCATTTACGTGGTTGATTACTTGGAATGGATATCAAACATCATTGTAGTCTCTAAGAAAATGGGAGGTATACAAATCTGTATAGACTTCCAAGATCTGAACAAAGCAATGATTAAAGATGACTTCCCGTTGTCGAGTATCGACCAACTTATTGGCACTACGGTTGTTCATGCTTTGTTATCCTTTATGGATGGGTTCCAAGGTTACAATCAAATTTGCATCAATCCATAACATCAGTTGAAAACTATGTTCATGACCCCTTGGGGAACATTTTATTACACTATGATGCCCTTTGGTTTAAATAATATCGGAGCAACGTATCAATGAGCCATGACCTACATATTCAGCAACTACCTCCTAGAAAGAATTAATGATTATGTGGATGACATAGCAGTCAAGTCTAAGATAGCTATTAATCATCCCACCGATCTAGATGTAGTCCTCAAGCATTGTCACAGGCATGACTTACGCCTCAACCCAAAGAAATGTGTGTTCGGAGTTAAAATCGAGTGCATGCTAGAGTTTGTAGTATTAGAGGCTGGAATACGAGTGAACCTTGACAAAGTTAAGGCCATAATTAACCTAGCACCCCCTACCAACCTTAAATAATTATGTAGGTTGCAAGGTAGAATATAGTTTATCTGAAGCTTTATAGCAAAGTTGACTGACAAGTTACACCCCATGCAACAATTACTAAAGAAGGGGGTTAACTTCAAGTGGACAACACAATGTCAAAAATCTTTTGATGACTTGAAGAAAGAGCTTTTACACCTCCCAACTGTTTACCCACCATAGAGGCATAAGCCTTTCTACATCTACCTCGCCACTTTGGACATGTCTATCGCAGCACTGTTATGCCAGAAAAGAGAGGACAGCTCTGAAATCCCAATCTATTACTTGAGCCATGCATTGATAGCCTACGAAGTGAAATACAATGAAGTGGAAAAGAATTGTCTCTCCCTAGTATTTGCACTAAAAAGTGAAGATACTACTTGTTCCGTAGCTAGGTGAACATTATATGCAAAAGCAACGTACTTTGGGCTATCATGAACAACTTATATGAAAGTAGCAGAATAGCTCGATGGAAAGCTATAATGGCGGAATTCGATTTACACTATGTAATCCAATCATCGACAAAGGGACAAGCCATAGCCATGTAGCTCATAACCTCACCAGTCAATGATCAAGTGACCATAAAACCCAAATTCCCCGATGAACACGTTAGCAGTATCAACCCTGTGCCATTGCACTTCGAGCCACTTTACATTTCGATGGTGCCTCAACCACGTCAGGTAGTAGTGCGGCCACCGTCATTATGTTCCCCTCAGGGGACATTTAACCTTTTTCTTACCATTTCATGTTTCTTTGTATGAATAATGTAGCCGAGTACGAAGGACTTCTTAGGGGTCTTTTAGCAGCCCAGGAGTTAAAAATTCAATGCTTGGCAATCCAAGGCGATTCCCAACTACTTGTCAACCAAATCACTGAACTTTATGCCTGTAAGGCATCACACTTATAGCCTTATTGTGATTTGGCCAAAAACTTGTTGAAATAGTTCATAATGATAGATATTCAACATGTGCCATGCAACGAAAACACTATAGTCGATGCCTTGGCCACGGTAGCGTTAAACATGCCACCACACCTGTTTGCAACCTTACCTACTTCAATAACAAAATGCATAGACCCTGTCACCTAACTAGTACACATCACCTTCGTAAGTGCTACCAATGCCCAAGAGTGGCATGCTAATTTTAAGGCCTACTTGCAACATGGTCCCCACATTGCTTGACATCTGCCCAAAAGGATGCAATTCGGAAGCGAGCATGATAGTATGTCCTTGTAGGAGATAATACATTATGTAAACACTCCTTTGATGGGATATTGTTAACTTGCATTGGTGGGGAGGAGGCATAAAAAATTTTTAACAATGTCAATGAAGGACTATGTGGAGGACACATAGCTCCCAAGGCCATGGCAGCTAAAATCACACGCCTAGGGTATTATTGGCCTTGCATGGAACAATATTGCTTTGCTAAGGTTAAGATGTGTGATACATGCCAATGTCACGCCAACCTTATACATGTTTCACCTACTAAGTTGCACCCTATGTAGATCACGTGGCCATTCCAACGATGAGGATTAGATATCATAGGACCCATAATACCTAAGTCTTCCACAGGGCATAGCTTCATCATCGCTGCCACCAAGTACTTTACAAAGTGGGTAGAGGCTATCCCCCTTAGGAAAACTACATCCCAACAGGTTTGCCACTTCATCTTAGAGAACATAGTAATAAGGTTTGGTCTTTCCATGACTATTGTAATAGACAATGGACCATAATTTAGTAGTGCGGAAATCAAAGCTTTTTGTAGCAACCTTGGCATTAAGCAATCCTTCTTGTCATCATACTACCCGCAGGCAAATGGTCAGGTAGAGGCAACAAACAAGGCCATCATCAACTTGCTTTAAAAAATTCTTAGCAATAACAAGAGGTGATGGTATGAGAAAATCCTCTACATGTTGTGGGCCTATTGGACGACATGCAGAACAGCTACAAGTAAGACTCCCTATAGCCTAGTTTATGGATCTAAAGCAATGATACCTCTTGAATTGCAAGTACTGTCACTATGGATGATCCTTTCAAGCATTGTGAATGAAGTCTAGAACAACGAGTCAAGGATCATTGACCTGGACTCTCTAGAGGAAGAGCGTGCATAGATACTTGGTCGTATCGAATGGTATCAGGACAAGTAGTGGCAAAAGCATCAATTCAACCCAAATCAATGACCAATCAAAAAGGGGGACCTAGTCCTCAAAGCTGTCCGTGAGCATTCAAACAAGTTTTTAGCAAATTGGGAAGGTCCATTCATAGTCACAAAAGCCTATGAAAATGGAGCCTTCAAACTAGTAAATATGGATGGTAGAGAGTTTGCAAATCTAGTGAACCACCTGTACCTTAAGCCATACTACATTTGATACAAATGCAAGGTAAGCAGATAGTCCGCTATGAATATAAACTAGCACAGATAGTCTACTATGACTATAAACTAGCATAGACCATCTTCTATGACGTAAAACTGGCACAGACAGTCTGCCACGACCTTAAACTAGCCCATCCATCGTCCACTACGATGATAAACTAGCACAACAATCTGCTAAGACCTTAAACTAGCATAATGGTCTTCTAGGACCTTAAACTAGCACATTATGGTCTACTAGGACCTTAAACTAGCACAACAGTCTGATAAGACCTTAAACTAGTACATCAAATGATCTACCAGGACCTTAAACTGGGTTCACAGCATAATGTTCCCAACTCACATCTGCCACCACTCAAACAAGCGAGTGTGCATAGTGCTGACACAAGGTGGGGCGTTGTAGTTTGATAATGTAGTTCATGATAAAAAAAGAACACCCTTTGGAACATATGCAACGCCATTGGCCCTGGCATCTTATGGATCCTCTGGAGATGTCATTTGACATCTTACTAACATTTTGGAGCTACTACTACGACAGCCCATCTCCCTAGCAGTAGCTTCCATTGTTAGTGCCTGCTGTTATAGTCCTAGCACTATTGTAGCCTAGCCATAAAGTTGCTATCCTCTAGCCCCCACCATTTTCTGAGCTCAATAGACTTTCAACTGTTAGGCCTCTCTGCTTATAGTGGAACTACATGATGTTTGCCTTGGGTGAGGACTCCTGAGCACTCGCATCATTGCAACTCCTAGCCCCCTTGATGTCAGCCCCGTTAGTTTGTCATTGCTAGAACCACTGCTGGCCTTCCTGCTTTAGACGTTGCATGCCTCAGCAATAGTGCCCATCACTTCGACAGTGTCTAAAGCAAGATACAAGCTGAGATGGCATTGGTCAGGGATGCATTTTGCCAAGAGGATAGGATACTACAGCATTCCATGGTGATCGCTCTGAATAGCTTGGCTACTTGGGAGTGCACATCCTACCCTTCCTCTTAACCTTTGTCACCTCATTTCGAACACCTGTAGTTTCCCTTTTCATACCTCTTTTATAAAATTTCTCAATGCATGTAAAGCCCTTCCATATGCTCAACCGCAAAGTCCATGACACGCGTAATGTAGCTCACAGGGCAAAGCCCCACATTAATGTAACACAACTCATCTTGGGGAGGAAACACCTGTCTTGAAACAATAAGGTTATTTGCAAGTGAACATGGCTAAATAGCAAAAGAAAAGTGCAAAAGCATAAAAAAAGAAAGAAAGAAAGAGAGTGTGTTCCCAATACAAATGGCACACCTGCTATTTCACAATGACCCTCTCCAAGCATTCTGATGAGAGGTTAGAATCCAGCAAAAGAAAGATGCCCACCTACACTGACTCCCTCATAACCACTCTGACGAGGGACCGTGCTACATTTCATCTTTCCTTTTCTTGAACTTGCCCCCTCAAATACATCCTTTTCCTACTTTTTCCTGCACAACTATCCTAATACTCCCAAGCACAACAAAGCGACATCTGAGAAACCACCGAAGTGCAATGTTGGTGTCTTGACCTTCATGGTGTTTCGTATTCTTTTTTGATATCTATTGAGTAGATCCTCCAGATGTCAATAAAGAGGGGCCAGTAAAACACCATAAAATTTTAGGACTCTCATGCTTTAGCAGAGTCTTGGAATTTAGGCAAGGACTTCCACAAGTGCAGTGTCATGATGGTTCACATTGAGGGTACACTGTCCAGTCTAGAAATTTTTCTATCTCTAGAGCTAACAGGCTCGTTGGACTCTCTAGCCTACCCAACTGGATAATTGACCCAACTAATAGTCTACCCAAAGACCATGCTAGGAGTTGTTGAAAGCATTCGGGATGAGCAAAATAGTTTGGCAAGTTTTCTAGTGAAGAAGTATGCTACGCTATGCTATGCTATGCAACGTAGCAAGCCTTAAAAGATAGTTGCTCAAGTGTCCAAATGCGAAGTGATAGAATGATTGCGAGACAAGTTAGGACTTAGTCAACGTAAGATGCTACGCTATGCTACACTATGTAGTGTAGCACAACGTAGCAAAGGCAAAGGAGAAAGGCCCATCTTGCCAAGTGATTTTAACAAGAAAATTGCATTTGGCAACACTTTGGCCTCCAAAATCAATTGCCCCGCTTAGCCCTTAGGCCTCAAGCAAATCTTCTTGCTAGAAAATGAGAAATTGAACAAAGATGCAAGGTACGCTGGTTGCTACACTGTGCTACGCTACATAGTGTAGCACAGTGTAGCAATAATGCAAAAACAACAAAAGTGTTTCAAACATGAGTTTAGTGAGTTCAAAAGCTCTCCGTCATGGAGGAAAAAAGTTGTAGTTGTTAGCATGACTAAGCCTCAAATAAATGCTTTTTAGCTCCTATGCAAATTTCTGTCAAGCCCAGTGGCTATGCTATGCTACGCTATGTAGCATAGCATAGCGTAGCAAGTAGCTACTTACGCTACACTAATGTATTCAACAACATGAGTAGTGCAACACTGGCACAGAAGCATCAAGACATCTTCAAGTAGCTCTAGAACTTATTGGAAATAATTTTTCTCACTCTAGCATCTCCTTGGCAAAATCAGCAATTCCACTCCATTTTGCATCCTCTTGGTCAACTTCCAAAAAATTGTTCATACGCTCCACTTTGCTTACATTGTTAGCACACTAGATTTTGACACATGCAGTTTCAGTAGTATGTTCACAGCATAACAAAGTTCACATCTAGCTTCACATACCTACACGTTATGAGCATGTTAGCATCTTGTAGGGCCCAAGACATGTGGCATCCATACCACATTTCTCTCCTGCTCCAGGCCCTATAAATACCCCAGCAAACAATGTTTGAGAGGTTGGCTTCTGGGTTGGCTTGTTGGTAGAAAAGATTGGCTTTTTGGCGTAGTTGACTTTTAAGTTAGCTTTTAGAGAGCATAGTTGACATTTTTCCTGAGCATTTTGGTTACCTTTTGGTTCCCTGGTTGGCTCCAAACACCCCTTTGTGAGTCGAGCATTTTGGCATTTTAGCAAATAGAGTAACAAGTAGAACACCTATGACCACACTATTCTGTGTAAGCAACGTCTCTCTAGTGTTGCATAACCTATTGTACACATTTTCCAAACAAGACAAAGGATCAAATCCGCAACCTTTGGGGCAGTGCACTCTCTCATCCAAATCTATCTTATTATTCATTTACTATCATTTTTGTTTTGCATTATTTTTTACTGCTTTAGATATGTCGATCATCGATTTAGTTTGCGTGTCTTGCTTCCAAAACAAACGTTCAAGAAAGGTTAAGATGCACCGCTTAAGTCCCTGTCTAATCAACCAGACTGTTCAAGGCGTCCCACTTTCATTTTTCTCCAGGATGACCCTCGCATGGATCCGAGGTTAAATTGTTCGCCCAGCAACCTCTCGGTGTTCTAGCCATTAATGTTTTCGATCGCTATAGAACTTTGGTTCGTGTGCAAAAACACCTTATATCCAAGCACATAATGCCTAAACATTTCTAGAGCAAACATCACTACCATCAACTCTTTTTCTATGGTGGTGTAGTTCAATTGTGCACCCACAATGCTACGGTTAGTGTAGTGGATATAGTATGGACATTTCTTATCATCTAACTGCATCAACGCCACTCCTAAAGCATAATTCAATACATTTGTCATAATATGAAATGTTCTGGACTAGTTAGGTGCTTGTTGGATTGGAGTTTCTACAAGCTTCTCTTTCAGTTGTTGGAATGCTTTCTCACATTCTATAGTCTAGACAAAGGGAGCATCTTTCTTTCTTAGTCCACCAATGATTTTGCAATCTTAGAGAAATTCTCTATGAATTGACAGTAGTAGCAAGTATGTCCAAGGAATGACTAAACATCTTTGATAGTTTCTAGTTGGTGAGTTATTCCTTAGATGACCCTTATTCTATTAGGGTCTACCTCAATTCTTGCTTGTGATATTCTATGCCCCAGTATAATGCCCTCTTAGACCATTAAGTGACTTTTTTGCTAATTGAGCTATAGGTTGGTTTTAACATATCATTTTAGCACTTGCTCAAGGAAGTCTAGGGCTTGCTCAAATGTAGCTCCATAAATGGAGAAGTCATTGATGAAGACTTCCACACCACTACTGATTTGCTATTAAAAAATGCTTAGAACAATGCACTAAAATGTTGTAGGAGCATTGCATAGACCAAATGGCATCTTGCGATATGCAAAAATATCCTAAGTACTCGTGAATGTTGTCTTGGCTTAGTCTTCTGATGCAATTTGAATTTGGTTATAACCACTATAACCATCTAGGAAACTCTAGAAGCAATGCCTAGATATTGTGTCAAGCACCTAGTCAATAAATGACAACAAAAAATGATCCTTGAATGTTGTCATATTCAGCAATCAAAAATTAATGTAAACTTGCCACTTTCCACCTTTCTTTGGTACAATTACAAGTGGGCTAACCCACTTGCTATTCACAATGGGATAAATGAACCTCACCTTGAAGAGTTGCTTGATTTCCTCCTTGATGATTTGCTTCAGTTTGATATTCATGGTTATCATTTTGGCTTCAGTTTGGTTATCATTTTGGCTTCATGGTTGGTTAGTGTAGATGCCATGCTAGCATATCCTAGGATCAATCCCTATGATTTTAGGATATGATCAAACAAAAGCTACTAACCATCTTTCAACTATCATCAATAGCATCTTTTTCTGTTATGGAGAAAATTTTACATTAATGATAACTAGCTTCCCATTTTTCACAAACACACATTCCATTTCGGCCAGTAGTATTTTTAGTTCAAGGGGCTCTTGCTTGAATTTTTTAGAAATTTCCAACTCTTCCTAGTGAGTATCATCATTCGTGTCATCAAAGAGTTGGTAATGAACTTGCTCTAGTTCATCCATGCTTGTGACATATGCACATGTCAGGCTCTTAGTTGGTTTCATGTAAAGTGTGTTGCTTTTAGAATCAGTGGTTAGCCATTGGGTGCCCTCCTATTTTGTGGATACTGTGTATAGACACCTTTGAGTTTTTGCTTCTGGTGCATACTACTTACATGTAGAGATAGATGCTTACTTTATAGCCCATAGTTTCTGCACATAATTGCACCTTGTATCACTATGCGCAATGCATGCAACTCTCTTCTTCTCGATCTTTCCAAATGCATTTTCTTTAGATATTTCTAGGAAAATATCTTTGATGCCCATTCTTACATCAATGGTGCTTAGCCATGCCCTTCCCATGATGATTAGGAAGTCCCCCTTATAGGTCTCCACTTTGATTACTAGGAAATTAGTAGGATGAGATCACCCATAGATAGTGGTCACAATGTCTTCCAACAATCCTAATGGAATAGTGATGGAATAGTCTACCAATTTCAATCTTATGTTACTCTTCTTGAGAGGAGGAAGGTTCCAAGTAGTGTACCTCTCATGAGAAATTAAATTAACACTAGAATTTAAATTGAGAAGATCCTTGCATAGTTCATTCCCAACAATCTACAAATAAATTAGAGGACTTCTAGGATTGGATAATTTCCTAGGAAGGTTTCCTACATGGATCCAATTAGACACAGTATGAGTGAGCATTATAGTATGGATCCTAAGCAAACTTTGGTTTGAATGGGACTTGAAGGTATTAGGTATAGAGGAAGATGCAGGAGTAGGGTGGTCAATCGTGGGTATATGTGAGGGATTGGGTGGACTATGGGATCAAAAGAAAGGTCTTTTCTTTGCTTGTACATTCGACCCATTTGATTGATGATCAGTTATAGGTTACTAGCCCTAGTAGCATTATGTTGTTGCAATTGAGCTAGGATTTCATCCTACATAAGTGGAGTAGGTGGCAGCTGTGTGATTAGAGGACCAGCATGTGCAAGGACAAGAGAAGGATAAAGATACGAAATGGTATCCCTTCTTTCACATGGAGAATGAACTCAATAATAATTGGAAGGTTCATAGTGAGGTTGGAAATTAGAGATGTAACTAGAGAAGTCACATGGAGATAGTGGTTGCTGAATGTAGTAACCATATGAATTAGGCTATCTGTAAGGGTGTTGTTGCCTTAGTGGTGCCAACACCCATGATTGTGGTTGCTGCCACTGTTGATACTGTTCATATGGTTACGGTGAAGCAACACATGGATAATATGGTTGTTACTAGTGGAACTGTCTAAAATTACCTTGAGGATGGGGTAACCTTCTAGATCTTTACCTTTGTGTAAGTCATGGATGTAAGGCATACACCCCATAGTCCTGTAGATGTGACAAAATGGGGCAACATCCCTTAGGATGCTCATACTAATAGATGTCACATCCATGATCATCATTTGATTCACTATTTGTAACTTCTTTGATTACAACAATCTTGCCCTTACCTTTATGATATGCACATTTAGCTTTATTATGCCTCATGCGCTCATGATCACTACCTTGTTCTTTGGACTCTTTGACGATATTGAGAACAGCTTCGAATCTATTATCCATTGAGTCCCATAACTGGTCAACCTGGACCCTAAGTTCAGATTGAAATTTTTGAAGTGGTAAGGTTCTCTTATTCACCCCCTCATTAAGTACAAACTCGTCCTCACTGTCACAGAATGGAAGGATCATGGTTGTACTCTTTTGCACTTTCTCTTTTTCTTAGTTCACCCTCCTCTTTACCTACCTTCTCTTTTAATCTTTGTATTTGAAGGACACTTAGTTCTGATAGTCGCCCTTGGGCATAGACACCAAGGGCTCTCCTTGTTTTAGATCGAAGCCCGTATACAATGTTGCAAAGTTGATCCAATTGAGAATAACCATGGCTAGGACATTTGTGCATCAATAAGTAGTATCAACTGATGGCAACATCCAAGGGCTCATGTAATCCTTACTTTCATCCTTAAATTTTCCTTCTCAAGTTGGTCACTCTAGATTACATTTGAAATTTATCAATGAACAACTCAAGCATGGTACTCCACCATCTGATAGATTTTGACTCCAAGAACCAATGCCAATTCTTTGCTTCTTTGATTAGTGTCCTAGGGAACAACTTAAGTTTTTGCCACTCATTCTCTATGTTTTGCAAGGCACATGCATCTCGGAAAGCTTGGAGATGATTTTGTGTATTAGAGTTATATCTTTCTTCAAATCGAGGAATGTTGTTCATGTCTAGTCTTTTGATCCGACTATCCTTCACATGCCTTATAGCAAGTAGAGGCTCATTGAGGCCTTGATCATGGTGCCTACGATGTCCTCTACTACCCTTCATTCATGGTAATGTGCTTCTCTTGAATGTCTATGCCCTTGATCTTTCTTTTCCCAATGGTCCCTTTGGTCATTTTGATCCTATTGGTCATTTTGTTCATTTCAATGACCTCCATCATGGCCTCATCTTCTGCAGTCATAGTCAGAGCCA
Organism: Gnetum montanum; assembly: GCA_015680685.1. Taxonomy (NCBI): domain Eukaryota; kingdom Viridiplantae; phylum Streptophyta; class Gnetopsida; order Gnetales; family Gnetaceae; genus Gnetum; species Gnetum montanum. Next base: position 173,947 of record MNCI01033729.1, on the reverse strand, counting down.
AAAGAAGAAGAGGCTAATGAAGGGAAAGAGGAAGAAGAACTAGAACCATCATGGTGCCTACTATCACCTCTTTGGCAATCATGACCATGGTCTTGATTTTGCTTTTTATCTGCATCCCTACCTTGACTTACCCCCAAATAATTCCTTATCATTGGATCCCTTGTTACCAGAACAAGGATTGTGAATTGTGGATTGCAAGTTCTGATTTTGATTTCCATCACTAAAGTCAAAGAGAGGAGTTTCATTCAATGAAAAACCCCCTAATAAGGGTTCCCCACTAGCTTGTTGGTACAATAGGAATGGAGAATTGTTAAGTCCTTTTCCCTTCAAAAATTCATAGCACTACTCTAGATATTAGTCTTATAGATGTTATGCTTCAGTAGGATGATAATCCCTAGCATCAGTATCTTTGAAAATATAATCCCCATGGTGGTCTTGAAGACCACTTCATGTAAGCATTTTGTAGAGCATTGCAGGAACAGCTCGATCATGTGGCAACACAATGTTTCCCTCCATGTTGTGCCACTACAACTGTTCATCCTAGTGTAGGATGAAGGTGAAATTTGGTACATACTCATTAGGATGAATATATATAATTTGATATTGTTGAGGCATTGGCTGATAAACTTTATCAATCTTGGGTAGAGAATCACTCTTGTGAGAAGAAGACATTATTGGTTAGCAAAATAAAAATAACATTGTGCTTCTAAATATTTGTTGTAGTAATTGTAAGATAATATATGACTCTAAGGTTCATTCCAACAATTTAAATACTTTTCACTAGGCCTTAGATAGCATACGAAACAACCAAAAGGTCCCCAACAATGGCACTAATGATGATCAGCGAGGTACCCCTACACCCAACCATACAAATTACTAAGGTGTTACACATGATCTAGTCGAATTCCATGGACCTATAGTTCTCTAGCATTCTAGCTCTTCTACGAAGTGAAATGGGCATTAAGAACATTCATTATCTTCCCAAATACACTTGTGAGGCTCAAGGGTATGGTTTAAGTGTAATTGAGGTATATGACTTTTATGATTTTGTGTTTTATAGATGTAATCACCTACAACAAGAATGAAGAGTAGAGTAACTTGAAATCTAATTCATTTATTACTTATCTAGCCTAATACAAGTAACCATCCCACTTTCTTGAACACATATAGCATTGCTAGGCTACTAAATGTTAAGCATTTCTAGGTTACCAAGTACTATATGTATGCTTGAAGTGGTCATGCTTGTGTTCATTAACAACTGGAAATAAATTGATTAATTCAAATACATTAAAGTAAAGAGCAAGAAAGTAAAATGCATTAAAGAAAATATTAATCTATTCTCAATGCTACAAATATTGCCAAAAGAGTTCATTTTATTCCTGTTACACTATTGTGCTTAGGTACATCAGTGCTTGAATAAAGAATTGTACACACTTAGACTCCTTTTGCAGGCAGACAGAAAATATTCTAACTATAAGAAAAATAAACTACAAGAGCTTCACTACTCTGAATGAAAACTAACTTGAAAACTAACTTAAAATAGGACACGAGGTGCTATATTCATAGGCCAAAGTATATACCCCGATGCGGATTACTTCACATCGGATCCAGGTCCGAACGTCATGTACGTGACATTGCAGCTCTGACATCATGTACCTGACATTAGAGTAAACAAAAATACATTTCATTAACCTTGAACATCCTTGAATATTTCAAGTTTAAAAAAGGATCATCACCCAAAGCTATAGTGCTCATCCTATTAAGTGAGATTCTAAGAGGCTTGGTAGATGAGCGAAAAAGCCTAAGTTCTTTGAGTAACTACCTCTATGCTTGAAACCAAGTCTTTGATCTTGGGTGCCTAGGCTTTAAATCCTTTAATTTTAAATATTATACATTTTGCATCACAATTCATACATTTAACATAATACTAGCTAGTGATTGATGGTTCAAGTAGTTAGCTCATTCTTTTGTTAGACAAGTGGGATCTTAGAACCAAAATAATTTGGCTACAGGTACACCTAAAGACATATAGCAAACATGACATATTAGAAGAATTATAAAGTAATATAATGATGCCTTATGCATGGACACACCCACTTAAAGAGGTTATGCTTTTTCTTATCTATCGATCATCCTAGGACCCCACTTATAGGATGAGCATGTGGCTCCGAGTGATGACCTATCAAGATATCTTAAGTATAATTCAAAGACAATTTTAGACTTATTATCTTATATGATGTTGAATATTAAGTAGTATAAAAAATACATAAACAATGAGTTAGTGTGATCGAAATATGAATTCTTAGATAGATATTAAATATTACCAAATAAGATGATGAGCAGCGAGGTACCCCTATGCTCAACCATAAAATTCACAAGCATTCATGCAATATTCAATCAAATTCCATGGATGGGCCTAGTTTTGACATCTAGATCATTATGCTTTGATTGTAGTTTGCTATCTTCCCTCCTGGACTAGTGGTAGCTTTTTCACATATGGTTTAGTCCAAAATGAGGCGTATGATGTTTCCTAATTCTATGCTGCCCTTGATGATGAATAGAGATAAATTGATTAACTAATGAATAATAAAAAATAAAGTCTAAATTAACCTATGGCAATGGTATCTACTCTTAACCTTCCATACATGTCTTGGACTTCATGAAGCTACTTCTAGGATGACAAAGCATATGTCATTAGGTGTACCAAACAATACATTTTTGGGTTTAGTATTTCCACTTAAACACTTGTGATTAAGGTGTACACATTCTACTTAATGATAAGAATAGTAAATAATAATAAATGGAAGCAATTAACTAAAGAAAATAGTAAATAATTAACAATTACAAGCAATAATAATCTAAGTGTATGCTACAATGATAGGAGTAATCTCGATCTTTATTGCCAGTCATGTAACGTGTCCAGGTACGTCACACTCAAACAAAGATGCCATATGATTACAAACATCACTCTGTGGGCATGCACTAGGAATATTCTAATTCTAGAGAAAATAAACTGCAAGAGCTCCACTACTCTAACTAAAAACCTATATGGAAATCATGATCCCAAGCCCTATATTTATAGATTAGAGTACACCTTGTGATGTTGGGTACCGATGTCATGTCTTGGCTTTGATGTCAGGTATCTAACATTGGAGCTTTGACATCAAGGCTTTGATGTTAAGATAGGAAAATCATGACTCGTCATACCCCCACAACTTAATAAAAACTCATCCTCAAGTTAAAAAAAATGAGGAACAAGTTCCTTAAAAAATATTGGATAGGTATGGGATTACTAACTAACATACAAACTGACTCATGTGGAATAGACAGACACTAAGTGTCCAAGTATATGGAATTACAATTTTTTACAAAATTAGGTGTTCATGATAAGAGAAGTGAACACCCTAGATAACACTAACATCCAACACCTCCCAGCAATAGAAGAATGAGAGAGAGAAGATCCAACGATCATGAATGATCCTCATTGGGTGGTATAGCTACATCATCCTTGGTGAAGATACTCCCACATCCAGTCCATGCTTCCCACTAAAATCACAACAAAATCATGAATTAGTATGTAAGGTGTAACACATAAATATTAAGTACCTTATTTCTTCGATGGCTATACTTAGCTACGTTGTGATTGTGGTAGATTGATTTCTTTAGTAGTGTTAGTGGGAAGGTTGAAAAATAGGGTCAAATAGATAAATAGTTCATTAAATTTAAAAAATTTTGACATAAGGAAATATTTGAAGAGGGTATAAGAATTTACAATAATAAAAAGGAAAGTTCACTAAAAAATGTTGTGAAGATGTGCACAATTGAATGTCATTGATGGTGTAAACAACAAGATTTGATTATAAGAGTGTCTAAGGGTAAAGAACTTAACTAACCCAACCAAAAGATATGCAAGTGGGTCCTCCCCAAAGTAGGCACAGAACTTTTATGCCCTTTCATAACTTCAAATCAAAGAGTTCATGGCCTCTATGGATGATTAATGGTTATAGAAGGCTAAGTACAAAAACCTAGAAGTAACTAACTAAGAATTTCGACACATCAAACCAAGACATTGAATCAAGAACATGAAATTGGTAGTGAGGTAAAACATGGAAAGCATAGATGGATGAGAGAGAGTGAAATGGAGTTCCTGATTAAGGTCACATAAAGTCCCTTGTGGATTTTGTGGTTACATGACTTGATAGGATTCATCCTTAGTTTAGACTAAAACCAAGCACATTCAATGACTTTGCATCAACATGCTAAGACCAGTCCATCCCCTGAGACACAAGAGTGTTCCCATAGAATGAACACCATTCCTTATTAGAGAAGAAAAGAGAAGTAGGAAGTGTGAAAGGGCCTTATTTAGAGGAGACCTTTAGGCATGGGTACATGTCTTTTTAGTCCCATAATCAATGCTTGTAGCCCATTTATTCTAAGGGGTGTGCTTTTAATTTCCATTGTTTTTTTTTTGTTTTTGTTTTTTTGCTTTGTGTTATTTTTTTTTCCTGAAATGGGAACCACACAATGCAAAGACACATGAATTTATTTTTTCCAAGAGGTGTGCTTTGAATTATCATCATTTTTTTAATGAAAACCACACTATGCAAGGACTTATTTAACTTCCTTTTATTGGTGGATATGGAATGGTAAGAAATTCATGAAGACACACGTGCATCCAGGCAAACAAAAAGGCACAAAGAATACCAAATCCCCTTGAAGCCACACCCTATTCAAACCTTTAAATCTTTCCCAATTTTGGGAACTACCAAAGTCATAAATTTATTAAAGGTTTATTAGTGAAAAAGGGACTACACATTTCTAAAACAAGGAAAACCATAGAGTTTGTGGATGGGTGGATGTCATGGACTCACTGCTTATTACATGAAAAAGAAACCATATCCTAATCATCTGTAATGAAATTCAAAGCTACAAACCAGACATCAACAATCAAATAACAAAAATATTACATACCAACATCAATCAACACATTACCAATGTACTTCGCACTTATGAACAAAATGTTAGAAAATCACATCAAAATAAAAGAAAATATAAAAGAAAGTGTAAAATATTTAATAAATAGTAAATATACTAACGATGGTGTAAAAAAAATTAGAAAAGATTAATAACATGAAAATAAAAATATGTAAAATAAAGAATGTGTAAAATAAAAGGTTGTAAAATAAAAAGATGAAAAACACTTAAGAATCCTAAAGACTAGAATGGGGGATAACCCCCATGACTAAACATATGGCCATGGAAAGGATTAATAAGTGGATAAATAGGATCCATGCATGTATGAAATGTTGGAAACCTTTGATGCCCTAGCCACTGGATGTCTATTGGTGGTGTGGTGGCTGGGTAGAGAAATTGTTAGTCACACACCTGATTGTTATATGTATGGTGGGTTAGGATATGACATGTGTTAAAATTATGGATGATTAGCCCACTATTTCACCCTTGAGTATGAGATGGTATGCATGGATTCATTTGTCTCCCCACATTTGTAGATTCATTGGTTGAATGTGGGATTAGAGTACAGACAGATGGTGGCTCTTGTGTATGGTCGGAGGACATTGGTTTAGATGAGGAAGGTGGTGCATGAAGTTGCCCTTGTGCTAGCTCAGATGATGTGGTGGGTTCACGCACAGTTTACTTTAGCTTATGATATTTTTTCTAGAAGGGGTGTTTCCTACATTACAGCTAGCACCCATTGGTGTCAGCATGTCTATGCACATTTGCAGCACAAGTAGCACTCGTTTGTTGGTATTATGGTGTTGGGCCTTCTTGAGTTGTTAGCGATGGTGTATAAGAAGGTGGATGATGAGAATATAAAGGGTAGGTTGGATGGTAAGAAGTGCAAGGGGATGTTATGTATTGATGGTACTTGGGAGAGTGGTAGTGGCGATTTAAAGTGGAGGACATCGAACTAGTTGGAGAAACAAGGTGTTGAACATAATAGCTGTGTATTTTCTATAGATATAGCTGATGTGGTGGTGGCCTCCCCCATGACTATGGTTGTTGCCACTATGGTTGAGGATGTTGAGGCTAGTAATAAGTCCCATTAGGATGGTATGATTAGTTGTGGGACTGTTTAAAATTACCTAGTGGAAGAGGAAGTCTCCTAGGCATGTGCTTTTGCACAAACATCAAATTTAAGGCACCTACCCAATACTCCTATAGATGTAATGATACGAGACATTGGCCCTTCAGATGGTCATATATGCATAGGTCACATCCATCATCTTCTCTGTGGTGGAGTCTTTAGCCTCACTTTCATTAGCCCAATGTTTCATCTACCAAAAAGTGTTCTTGATTGTTTCTTGATTTTCTGTCCTCTATTTATTGTGTTCATAGGGTGTGTGTTGCATAATCTTCTCTTCAACCATCTTAATAAGATTTGTGATGTTTTTATTTATCCATTTAGACATCCTATTGAATTTTTATTTTAGATCATCAATAGACTTCTTTGTCAGCAAAGTTCATCGTGGAATCAGCTTATCAAGAGTAATTTCATTTTCCTTACCATAAATTTGGACCTCCTTTGATTAAAGAGTTGGGTCCCATTAATGTTTCTCAACATTCTCCCATTTACACATCTCTCCTTCTTCTTTGTTCATACGCTCTATTATCTCTTGGACTTGATGATGTGAAACTTGTATAATTGCCTTGGGGCATACATCCCAAGGGTCCCCCTTATTTCATTGTGAAGCCTATCTATAATGTGATAAAGTTGCTCTTCTTTAGAGAAACCATGACCTGGGTATCTATTCAACAAGGCATAATATATATCTAAGGCCATGTCCAAGGGTTCATGTTGTTCTTGTTTCCACTCTTGGATTTGTCTCCTCAAGTTGGACACTCTTTTGTAAGTTTGGTATCTCACATTGAAAAGTTCTAGCATTGTAAACCATCGTTGGATTGAATTTGGTTTCAATAATCAATACCACACTTTGGCTTTATTAATTAGTGTCCTAGGAAAGAGCTTAAGCCTTTTCCACTTACTTTCAATGTTATAGTTAGCACATGCATCATGGAAGGCTTGTAAATGCTATTGTAAATCATAATCATAGCCTCCTACAAATTTAGGAATATTATTCATGTGAAGCTTAGGAAGTCGACTCTTTTGTGTGATGCCTGTGAGATATCTTAATGGCCTCTATGATATGCATTAAGCTCTTAGTGTCCAATAGGGATTCATCATCATCAAACAAATTGTGAGGGAAGTTTCTATGTTCATGGTGTCCTCTTTGACTCTTCTTGTGGGTTGATTCCAGTTTTTAGTCTAACCCTTTAATGAAGCTCTATCTCTATACCGATGTTCATCCTCATTAGAATTATATGTTGAAGGGGAAGAGGAATATGAGGAACTAGAAGAATTTCCATGGCTTCTATGGTGTTCCTCAGGTTTCCTTAATTTATTGTTTCTAATTTTCAAGTAGGTCTTAGGCCTTAAGGCCTTCCCTAGCCTAGGACCTATGTCATCTCCTCTAAGATTTTCTACCTTAGGTGAATGTAGTTTTTGAGTGTCATTAGGATGGTCATGATCATAAGAAACCCTTTCATAAGGTTAATCACTCCAATCTTCTTCATCATATATTGCGTTATTCCTACAATGAATGTGTTTGCTATATAGTGCATAGTCACTTTCATGTGAGAGAGACATTGTTCATGGTTTATGGTGTGTGTGAATAAATATCTTCTAAAAGATATATCATTAACACCTTTTACAGTGATCGTGTGTAATATAACTAATCTAGATAACTAGCACCATCCCCGGCAACAACACCAATGATGAGTGACGAGGTACCCCTATGCTCAACCATATGAATCACAAGTGTTCACACATGATCCAGTTGAATTCCATGGATGGGACTAGTTGTGGCATCTAGATCTTTATGCTTTGATTATAGTTCATTGTCTTCCCACCTGGACTAGTAGTAGCTTTGTCACGTATGGTTTAGTCCAAATTGAGGCATATGATGTTTAATAATTCTATGCTACTCCTATTGACAAAAAGAGATAAATTGATTAACTAATGAATAATGAAAAATAAAGTCTAAATTAGCCTATGGCGATGGTATCTACTATTAAATGTCCATACACATCTTGGACTTCGTGGAGCTACTTATGGGATGACCAAGCGTATGTCACTAGGTGTACCAAACAGTACACTTCTAGGTTACCAAGTACTTCCACTTAAACACTCGTGATTTAGGTGTACACATTTCATTTAATAACAAGAATAGTAAATAATAATAAATGGAAATAATTAACTAAAGAAAATAGCAAATAATTAACAATTAAAAGCAATAATAATATAAGTGCATGCTGCAATGATGGGGGTAATCTCGATCTTTATTGCTAGTCTTGTAACGTGTCCAAGTACGTCACACTCAAACAAAGGTGTCGTATGATCACAAACATCACTCTGCAGGCATGCACTAGGAATATTCTAACTCTAGAGAAAACAAACTTCAAGAGCTCCGCTACTCTAACTAAAAAACTATATGGAAATCATGAGCTTGATCCCTATATTTATAGACTGAAGTGCACCCTATGATGTCGGGTATCTAATGTCACATCTTGGCTTTGACATCAAGTACCCAACATTGAGGCTCCAACATCAAGGCTCCAATGTGAAGACAAGCAAATCATGACTCATCATAAGATAAATTGCATAATATAGACATTCAAGGAAGACTTGAAATAGTTTTATTTTAAATAGATTAAAGGAATGCCATCTTGGGATGGAAGGATGTCAGGCCCTAAAAAATAAATAATGACATTAAAAAAGTATAAAGTACATCAAATCATCAAAGAGAGTTTAAAGAAAAAGCCTAATGGTTTTGGAGATGTCTTTTCAAGTTTTTATCCTTTCAACCAATCCTTAAAAAGCTCTCCTCTAGGGTAGAAAAAAGATTAAGCTTTGCTATTATTTAGAAGTGTTCTCATAGATTTTCACTTTTTAGTAGAGTTTTTGTAAAGAGAAGGAGAAAACTATCTCTAAAGATAACTAAATATCTTAATCATAAATAAAGAATAGATAGCAAAAAAGGTTGAAAGCTTCTTATCCTTGAGGCTTAAAAAAATAAATTAATGTTAAAGAAAAGAAATTAATTATTCAACTTTTATTAAGAGCTTTTTTCATAAAAGTTGTAGCTCAAAAGTGACATTTTTGAGAATATGGTATTGAACTCTTAAAGAGATGTTATAGTTATGTTCTTGTTGGAATCATGTACAAATTAGATGAGATAAATGGCTTATAAAGAAATATTGTTGCATCACTATTTTAGAAAACCCACTAAAAGGAAGATGAAAAAAGCCATGAAAATTAATTGAAGAGAATATGAAGAAATTACCAAGCGACAAAGGTCTAGCACTTCATAGAAGTGAATGGCTAAATAGAAATTTCATGTAGTCAACCTTATTTTATTGGGGTAAGGCTAGGATGATGATGATGATGAACCTCTTACCTAACAAAGTAATGAGTTAACTACTTAACCACTTATAACTAGCTTACATATGAAAATAAATTTATGAACATTTGGTATCAAGGTACCCTAAGTATAAATTGTTATTTTGGCAAAGAGACCAATTACCAGCCTCATCAAGAGAGTCATACTCAGTTATGGTAAACAAACTTTATTGTGTAATGGTGAAGAGGAGCTTTCTTAGTCATGGTATTTCCTGGTTGTAATAGCTAACGAAAAGCTTTATTAGTAAGATACCAACTATCAATTGACTTGACTTTAACATGGTAGATAAATAATTATTGTCATGTGGGTGAGGTAAGAGATGAACTTCTTCTCTGAAGTTACTATTTTGGTTGAGAATTTTACCCAAAAGGTAACTACTTTGTTAATTGACTTTGTCCCTAGATATAAATAATTATCATGAGAATTATTATCATTGAAGTATGTCTGAAACATCACAAAATTTTGGGTTTCAGCATCTCGACTACAGATTTTTCTAAGTATTAGAATGATGGTACTTTCTGCATCCTACTACGCTATGCAGTGTAGTGGTACAGTGCATAACGTAGAGCTATAGTGTGTACCGTAGTGCTACAGTGTAACAACCTGTTATGCTACGTAGCGTAGCACAGCACCAATTGCTAGATTTGCAAGACTTTTATAAGTGTCAGAACGATGGCACTTTCTAGACCTGTTACGCTACATAGCGTAGCGTAGCATAGCACAACACCAACTGCCAGATTCACAAGATTTTTCTAAGTGTCAAAATGATGGCATTTTCTGCACTTTGCTCCACTATGTAGCGTAGCATAGCATAGCACTATAGTGCGTAGTGTAGCACTACAATGTAGCGTAGCGCTACAGTGCAACACCCGGTGCTACAATGCAACATAACGCTATAGTGTAACACCCACTGCACTACCACGTGGCACCTAATCCACGTTTTGGGCTAACCCTAGCCCTATAAATACTTCTGTGTCCTCTTTTGAAAAGTAGAAGGGGGAAAAGAATGGTGGAGGCTTCCATTTCTTCGCCAGCAAGACAGTTGGCACTTCCATTTGTTGACAGTTGGCATTTTGATATCTTGGCATTTAGCTTCATGGGCGAACGAGACCCAGAGCACACCACACCAACAAAGAGGCACAACTACATTGCATGGTACACTATAGCCCTATTGTAGCCCAATGGAACATCACACACTACACTATGACTACCGACCCAATAGGCACAATTTATCATAGTGAGCACCAGATTTGACAGCCTGACACCACCGAGGCTGTAATAGCATTCTTACTACGCCTATTGTACACTCTATATAACTGTACCCCTTTTTCAAGGCAGTGCATCTTCTTATTCAAACTCTCTTTCATCTAATTACAACATTTATTTTTTAGCATTGTAAAGTGTTCAATCGTGTTTATTGTTTGGTTACGTGCTTTAGCATGTTTCCACTAATGTGCACATTGTGTCTTCTTCTATTTTTACCACTAGGTGTTCCATTTAAAATCATCATTTGCAGAAGCGTTATTATACACCTATTAAGTCCCTGTTTGATCGATAAGACCATCCAGGCACCCTGAATCCATTTTCTCCAGCACCGTCCTCACACTGATTCAGGGTTAGGCTGTGCTTCCGAAAACCTCTTGGTGTTTTTAGCCATCGACTTTTTCTGTTGCTACAGTTTTTGGCGCTAGAAGGAGGGCCTTTCTAGTAGTTATCATACTTAGCATTTTTTTTTGCATTTTGATACTTAGCATTTTTTTCTGCATTTCCATACTTTGCATTTTTTTTTGCATTGTTACACCTAGCCATTTTCTATATTTCTGTACTTAGCCATTTCCCTACTATTGACATACTTTGTCATTTTTCTACTATTTTCATAGTTAGCCATTTTCTGCAACTAGAAACTCTCACAATCTTATCTGTGAATATGAATCCAGATCAACCTTCCATGTTTGTGTCTAACACATTTGATACCACAATCCAGCCAAAGCATGCCACATTAAGCCATGAAAAATATAATTTTTTTGTGCCAAAATCCAAGCAAGATTACTAGTGGATTACCTCGATTTAGAGGCAAAACAGAACTATGAACGAGTCCACTAGGATGGACGGGAGTATAACCCCTCCTTGTTTGACATAATCCACCAGTTATTGTCCCAACTCATCCATGCAAAAAAGCATGATGTAAGAACAAACTACGAGGAAGCCTCACAAAGGGAGGAAGATGAGTTCAAGGCCTGCTTCGAACACGAGAGCCACCCCTACATCATCTTTCAACAACCACTACCTAGTATAGCCCCTCCTCGGTTTGGTCCACCCATCCCCTCCAAGTTAGTGACCATGCCAATCTAGCCTTCCTCGCAACAAACGAATGCTTTTTCCCAACAATGCTCATGCAGGGGCCACCTCCCAACCCCAAACAACTCAAGCATCCTACATTTAGCCTATCTCATTGGTGTCTACTATGTCCGTCCAACCCACCCATGTGTGGCCCACTCCAATCACCACACCCATCACTCAGCCATTACATTAGCAACTATTTTCTACAACGTTAAACTGGCAAACTTGACAACCAACAATTCAACCCTATGCTAGGCAACCAACCCAAGCCCAGCTAATGCAACTGGCTAGCACATCTCCAAGCTTGGATCAAGCATTCCAGCTGATACAAAGCTTAACAAAGGGGATCAACCGACTTAAGGTTGCCTTCTCTGACACCATTAAGGTGGTTGACTTTTACCAAGATGATCCGTCCTATGGTACCACCCCTAACTCTTCCAACTTGGGCCTAACTGCCACAATTCACCAAGTACAATGGTGAAGGTAACCCCAATGCACACCTGGTCACATTTCGATCTGAATGCCTACTCCTTCAAGCTTGGCCACACACCATCATGTGCATGTTCCCCATGTCACTCATTGGCAAAGGCCTTGGACTGGTATCACACACTCCCCAAGACCTCAATCTCCTCTTTGGAGGATCTCATAAGCAAGTTTGTGACACGTTTCAGGTACAACCTAAAGCCTAAAGCAACCCTTGACTAGCTCATGCAAGTTAAGAAAGAGCCTCTAGAGCCCATGCCAAAATTCCTTCAACGTTAGAATGCTGCATTGAATGAAATGCATGAACCCCTAGCAGGGACACATCTACTAGCCATATTTAAAGGAGTAGGAAATAACTTTATTAAGTCCAAACTGTATTATCTAGCCTTAAAGTCTCTTAGCCAAGCCTTTGCTCAAGCAAGCTAGCAATGACATAGCTTATGTGGCCTACAAAAACCAACATGCTTAGAAGCAAAACACAACAATGATAATAGTAGCCACAAGCACAAAAGCAACTAACTGGGGTCGGATAGCTAAGCAGCCCAAGGTCCTAGCTAACAAAATTGCCAACTTTGGTACCAACACACCTACATTGATAGGGGCTATCCCAAGACCCAGCTTTCAGTGCAAGGACCACTCAAAGTATACACCACTACCGGTGCAACACTCTGAACTACTAGAGCAACTCTTGAAAGCTGGGCAAATCCAACACAAATATGTATCAGCAATTACCCACCAAAAACATGATAGGTACTACGAACTACTAAGGAACCCCACTTTAGCATACCAAATGAGCCCCCAGTTCCACAAAACTTCAAGCTGAACCAATACTGTCATTACCACTAATTGCCTGGTCACAGTACAAACAACTATCGTGCTTTTTAGGATGACTTGTAGAGAATGATAGAACGTGGCCAACTAATGATCAACATGGTGAGTCAACCCAACACAGATAATGCCTCCTATGTCATAAATTCCATTAGCATAGGTGGTAAGGGTAAACCTACATAACAACCTTTTCTGATCCATGTGCCTCACAGCAAGGCAAGGGTTCCCTTTGCCTCCACAAGCAAGAGGCCTCCCTTTGTTATCAAAGTGCCACCTTGAGCACCCATAGCACCCTTTGTGGTCAAAGTTCCATAGAAACCGTCCGCTAAGACGTTAAACTAGCATGATGCAACAACAACCGCTAAGCAACCTTTGTTATGAAGGTGTCACAACAAGTTGACCATACAAAACTCCACCTAAAGCACCATTTTTCATAAGAGTGCCACAATGTGATGGCCCCTCACCTACCCAAAGCCCAACAATGGGCAACATCTCAATCCCTCCTCCTTCAAGGGTTGACCCCACTAACAACTTGGGTAGGCCCACCAAATGGCAACGCAAGAGGACAAACAAGTACCTCGCAACCCCCATGGTCGAAGCAAAGGCCACAACCAGAAAACAACAACTAAACATTGGGACCCCTACCCCCAAGCAAGCCAAGAAAACCAAGCCCAAGTCCCCTCCACAAGAGATCTGTCTCTCAAGACACATGGAGGAAGGCAAAGCCAACACAATAGCTAATGACAAGGACTTTGTAGCTGCACTAACCCAAGTGAAGGAAACGCTCAAGCAAAAGCATACAACATTGATCTTGTATGACATGGTCATAACCTCATCTACCCACTGCCAAGCATTGGCCCAAATGTTGGCCTCCATTCCTGTTACAAAGGACATCCCTGCAAATGAGGCATCCATCCTTGTAATGATATTACCCCGTACACCACAAGAATTGAGTTCAACATCCCTAGTATTCTGTGACAATGTAGTTAAAGTTAACCCTGAACAAGGGAAGGTCACTACAGCTCCACTATCCATTAGCATACGTGTTGGGCAGTGTACCATTTGCAGAGTGCATGTAGATGATGGTGCATTAACAAACGTAGTCCTGTACTCCGTCATCAATAATCTAGATCTAGTTGATGAAATCAGGCTAACCAAAACCATGTGTCTAAAATCCTTCAATGGATCATGTGTCACAATCAAGGGTACAATCAAATTAGCCTTTGTGGCAAGAGAGCAATTCCCCACTAGTGCAGATTTCACTGTCATAAAGGAGATGCCAGGTTTCAACATGATTCTAGGTAGGCCTTGGCTAGCCCAACTAAGGGCCATCTCCTCTCCCATCCACCAAGAAATCCACCTTCCATATGAAGGTTGTCAAGTTATCATCCATGGTGATAATGCTTCCTCTGCGAATATCCACGACATAGACATGGTGTAAGTTTTAGAAGAAGAGTTTCTTAGTGGTACAAATATAACAACCAATGCAGTAGCTAAGGCTAACACACTCGAATGAGTGGTTGAAGCCAATAGCCTCCTAGAGGACTCTACGCGTTGCACACTCCCCAATCCATGCCCGGTTAGGAAGCAGCTACATGACCAAGACTTTCCTTTGGCCAAAAATGTGAGTGCCTGCCTACCCTTTTCCTTCACTTGCCATGTATTTTTGACATTCATCTACATCACACTAGCCTACGCATTCACATTTTTCCTACTTACTTAGATCAGGCATTTCATTTTGTTCACATACTTGTTTTACTTTGTTTATGCATCCATCCACTTAGCCTACGCACTAGATCTAAAAACATAAAAAAAAATATAAAACATGAAACTACAAAAACACATGACCTGAAAAGGCCTTAAACTAGCCTACAGCCTAGAACGGCCTAAAACTATCACTTTTTGCATTGCCTTTCTTTCATTCTCCATTTTAACCTTTTTTTACGACAAGTGTTGCTTGATGTTGTTTTCTTTCTAGTTGATTTTTGTAGGATCTTGTAGGCACACAGCATGACTACATGTGTAGTATCGCACCTTATACAAGCAAGGTAAGCACCAGTCTACTATGACTATAAATTATCATAGACAATCCACTATGACTATAAATTGGCGCAGCTCATCCTTGGGTCATGACATTAAACTGGCACAACAGCTTGTCCTTGGGTCATGACGTTAAACTGGCACAATAGCTCATCCTTGTGTCATGACATTAAACTAGCACAACATCCACTGTCCACTACGACATTAAACTAGCATCCAATAGTCTTCTAGGACTATAAACTAGCACATCACGGTCTACTAGGACCTTAAACTGGGTTCACAGTTTGCGAGGACTTTAAACTGGTATGTAGCTGATCTAATCCGAACACTTTCCATTGCCTTAGGAGCATTCACAGCATCACTGCCTCCCACCATTCTAATGATTCTTTTGGAGCACTTGCCATTAGTGTGGCATTCAGAACACTTACAGCATCATCACCTTGGCACCTTCACTGGCTTCCTAAGCACTTGCAATAGCATCTTCACATCCAGCACTTGCAGCATCTTTACATTTGGCATTTGCACTTGCATTTCACGTTTTGTGATTTTCTTGTCCTCTCCGAGTTATGTTTGCAGGATGAAGCCTTAGAGATGGTTGTGCAAAGGTACATCTCATCGTGGTGGCAAGTCACCACGTTACTTAGATGTATATGATTGGACTAGTTGAGCCACTCAAGGGTGCACATCACCTTCATCCTTGTTATAGGCTATGTGCATCCATTTCTACATCCCAACATCCTCTTATCCTCCCCATACTCATGATTTCACACTTCTCTGATGCATATGCACTATGACACACATGGCATTCTCTTCACATCAACTATAAAACCCATGGTTGATGTAACACATTTCATCTTGTACGATGCCTCTGTTGTGTGGTAAAGGCCTAAGTAGATGTAACATGAATCATCCCTTGGAGGAAACATCTATCCTATAGATGCAATGTGATGCGTCAAAACAAATCCCATCTTCTCGATGGCTAACTTGCAGCTAACATTTAGTAATAAGCGGAACCCAAAAAAGGTTCGCCTCACACAAAAAAAAATCAACAACACTGCAACTTTGTAATTAGCTCATCCTTGGATGGACTTTGACGCTCTCATAAACACTCCAACAAGAGGTCAACGTTTCAGGGGAAAACCACATCATGCCATGGTCACTATCAACCATGCTGAGTTTGCATCTTACATCATGATCCACTATTTGCATTTCATTCCCACCATTTAAATTTCATTTCCCTAACATTGCCTATACCTCTTGTCCCCTAACATAACCTTATTCCCGTAACACTCTTGAGGAAGGTAAAATGACATCCGATCTTGTGCTGACAAATGACGTTGGTGACATGTTTGCTGTGGTGTTTTGTAATTCTTTATCAATATCCTTTAGGCCACTTCTCCAAACGTCAACAAAGAGGGGCTATTTAAACACCACAAAATTTTGGGTCTTGGCATCTCAACTGCAGATTTTTCTAAGTGTCAGAACGATGGCACTTTCTACACCCTGCTACTCTATGTAGCGTAGCATAGCGTAGCGTAGCGTTACAGTGTAACACCCTGCTATGTTATGTAGCGTAGCATAGCGTAGTGCTACAATGCGCAGCATAGCGCTATAGTGTAACACCTTGCTACGCTATATAGTGTAGTGTAGTGCTACAGTGTAACAACCTATTACGCTGCATAGCATAGTGTAGCGTAGCACAGCACCAACTGCCAAATTTGCAACACTTTTATAAGTGTCAGAACGATTACACTTTCTAGACCTTGCTACGCTACATAGCGTAGCACAACACCAACTACTAGATTTGCAAGATTTTTCTAAGTGTCATAACGATGACACTTTCTGCACCCTGCTACGCTATGTAGCATAGCTACAGTGTAGCGTATTACTACAGTGCATAGTGTAGCGCTACAGTGCAACACCCAATGCTATAATCCAACATAGCGCTACAGTGTAACACCCACTGCACTGCCATGTAGCACCTGATGTGTGTTTTAGGCTAACCCTAGCCCTATAAATACCTTTGCACCCTCTTTTGAAAAGGAGAAGGTGGAAAAAAAGGGCGGAGGCTTCAATTTCTTCACCAACAAGGCAGTTGGCACTTTCATTTCTTGGCATTTAGCATTTAGCTCTGTGGGCAAATGAGACCCAGAGCATGCCACACCGACAAAGAGGCACAACTACACCGCATGGTACACTACAACTCCATTGCAGCCCAGTGGAACATCGCGCACTACACTGTGACTATTGACCCAACAAGCACAATTTATCACAGTGAGTGCCAGATTTCACAGCCTGACACCACCGAGGTTGTGATAGCATTCATACTACGCCTACTGTACACTCTGTATACATGTACCCCTTTTTTCAAAGCACTGCATCTTCTTATTCAAACTCTTTTTTTGTCTGATTACAGCATTTATTTTTTAGCATTGTAACAGCATTATTACTGCACATATTGTACACTCCGTATACTTGTACCCTTTTTTCAAGGTAGTGCATCTTCTTATTCAAACTCTTTTTCATCTGATTACAGCATTTACTTTTTAGCATTGTGCTTTAGCACATTTCCACTATTGTGCACATTGCGTCTTCTTCTATTTTTACCACTACATGTTCCATTTAAAATCATTGTTTGCAGAAAGGTTATTATACATCTATTAAGTCCCTATTTGATCGAGAAGACCATCCAGGTACCCTGAATCTGTTTTCCAACACCGCCCTCACATAGATTCAGGGTTAGTCTATGCACGCGAAAACCTCTCGGTGTTTCCAGCCACCAACAATGCCCATGGGTTTTGATTTTTGTTTTTAACATGAAAATGAATTCCCATTAAATTAGTTTGGTATTTTAATAATTTAAAAAATATCAAAGATTTTCTTAGGTCAAATAATAGATATATATCATAAATATATAGCATTGATTTTTACCGTATTATTAATATGCTTTTTTAGGTCCCTATTCTCTCATCTTCAAATCCATGATAAAATGTTAATAGGGAATGGGGAAAGTAAAATGACGGGAGACCGTCGGGGCATCGGACACTTTTCTTAAAAAATAAAATTAAAAAAAGGAAAAAATAAATAAATAAAAGAAGATAAAAAGTAAAAAGAAGAAGTGGGCACGCGTAAATCGGAGTGTCCATCTTCAATCCTCATGGCACATGGTGATGCATAAAATTTTACTAGTCTAATATAAATCCTACCGACAATTGACAGGGCGCTGATAATCGCAACCAATTGTGAAGCAAGTTGTTAAACGCAGATTACTTCTGCAATCCGTCAATTCGTGTACGATCTCTTTGCTAATCTTTGCATTTCAGTACATTTTTAAGAGAATGCGCAATGTTTATTTGTTTTTTTTTTTTCCGAAAATAATGTTGATAATCTCTACCTTTCTGCTAATAATTTCCTGGAGATTGAAATTACTTACATCGATCACTTCTTTTCGTTAAAAATTTCCAGGTTCAGTGTTGTGCAAAGAGCAGAGGCTTTTCCAATGGATGACCATGATATTGTGAGAAAGCCCAGGAAACCTGTTTCGCTGCCTGTACTAACTCTGAATAAAATGATGGACGAGCTCGCCCCTCCACATGTCCGTATTGCCAGGGATGCACGGAAGCTCGTTAGAGATTTCTGCCAAGAGTTTGTCGACCTTATTACATCCGAAGCGAACGAGATCTGCATGAAGGAAAACAAGTCTACAATTTCACCTGCTCACATTCTGCAAGCCTTGGATGTTTTAGGTTTTGAAAGCTATAAAGACCAAATGCTTGCTGCCTACCAGAAGCACAAATCTGATGCATTGGCACAGAAAGACAAAGCTAAGCTTCGAAGAAGAGGCTGAACCGTATGATTATTTTGTTTTGATACTCTGAATTTGCAAATAATGGCTTTGGGATGAATGAATTCTATTCTGCTTTGTTTTGTTAAACAAATTGCTGAATTTGGAAGTTAAATGGTTTTGGAGGGATGAATTGCCGGTATTGTTTTGATTGTATGTGAAAATTCTTGGATTTCAAATTGGTAATCGGAAATCAAACTTTGGTAATGCTTGTTAATGCCAGAGTTTCTATCTGTAAATAAATCATGCATTTTAATGGCATCATTTTGTCAAGTTTCATGGATTAGGACCGTTTATAAATTTTGGGTTAACACGAAGATTTATTTTGTGGATTGGTAAAATTCTGGGATGATCTTAACAACAGAATGGTGTAAAAAAATCCTAAAATAATAAAACTTTCATTCTGTAAAACTTATACTTGAAAAGATTAGGATAACAATTAATATGTTTGTGTCACTCATCATCAAGTCTTAGTCTTAAAATATCTGCTGCTTTAATAGATATTGACGATTATCAGCCATGTTCTAAGGAAGCCTCAAGTTCTATCCTCTCACATATAAAGGTGAAGGTGGCTTCGTTGGATAGAACATTGATTTTTGTTTTCTTTAATATGGATGGCTTAGTTGGATGGAACGGTTTTCTTCTAACAAGATTTATTCATTTATTTAATTCTTTATCCTAGCCATTGTAGCATGTTTGTGCCCCGGGTCATGATGATGTGCGTGAAAAATGGAGTCCCTAAGGTATATATAGATATATATAGATATCTTAGTTGGATGGAACATTGATTCTTGTTTTACCTTGTCGTTGTTTTCCTGTAACACAAATATCTTGCGAAAGTAATACGAACACCACCCCATTAGGAAATCTCAAGTTCTACAAGGTAAATAGACTTTATTTGATTAGCTGAATTGGATAGAAGGAACATTGATTCTTGTTTTCAATGAAAAGAACTTATTTGATTCTTATTTTCCTTTAGACACAAATGTATTGTAATACTAATGAGATCACTACACCATCCACACCAAGAAATCTCAAGTTCTAAGAGCTAAATAGGATTATTTTTTTCAAGTTTTATGAGCTAAATAGGATTTTATTTGATTCTCAAGTTCTATGATCTCACATATACAAGTATCTTAGTTGGATAAAATATTAATTCTTATTTTCACTAAATAGGAATTAGTTGATTGACTTAGTTGGATGGAACATTGATTCTTGTTTTTGTTGAATAGGATTTATTTGACTCTTATTTTTCCTTTGACACAAATGTCTTACCATAGTGATGGGACTATTATATAGGATTTATCTGATTAGTTTAGTTGGAAGGAACATTGATTTTTACTTATATTGAATAGAAATTATTTGATTCTTGTTTTCCCTTTGACATAAAACTTTTGCAATACTGAAATCCATCCTACTAGGAAGTCTAATGTTCTATGACACAAAAAGGATTTATTTTTTCTTTGACACAAAAAGGATTTATTTTTTCTTTGACACAAAAAGGATTTATTTAATTCTTGTCTTTTCTTTGACACAAAAAGGATTTATTTTTTCTTTGACACAAAAAGGATTTATTTTTTCTTTGACACAAAAAGGATTTATTTGATTCTTATTTTTGCTTTGACACAAATGGTTTGTGATAATGATGATAACTGCTGCACCACTGCCTTCTTGGTTTCCCTTTAACATAAATAGGATTTGAGAATCACTACACTAAATAGTATTTATCATATTGGCTTAGTTGGATAGAATAGTGATTCCTGTTTTCACTAAATAAACTTTATTTGATTCTTGTTTTTCCTTTGATACAAATAAGATTTTTTTATTCTTATTTTACTTTTGACAAAAATGTTATACAAAACTAACTATAACATCCCCTTCTTATTTTTCCTTTGATACAAATACAATTTGAGAACCCCTACTATGAATAGGTTTTATTTTATTAGCTTACCTTGATGGAATAGTGATCCTTGTTTTCACTAAATAAGATTTATTTGATTCTTCTTTTTCCTTTAACACAAATAAGATTTATTTAATTCTTATTTTTCCTTCAATCCAAATATCTTGCCATATTGATGAGAGCCACTATACCACCACCTTCTTATTTCCCTTTTAATACAACTAAGAAATTTTAAGTTCTCTTACTTGAATTGAATTTATTTGATTTTCAAGTTCTATGAAATCTTGCAATACTAATGGGACACAAATGGAAGTCTCAAATTCTATGATGATGTCTTGTAATACTAATGAAATATAAAGAAAAATTTTATAATGTCTTATGATATTGATGAGACACAAATGAATGTTCCATGATGTCTTGTGATACTGATGGGACAAAAATGTAAGTCTCAAATTCTATGATGTCTTACAATAATGATGGGATACAAATGGAAGTTCTATGATGTATTATAATATTAATTTGACATAAATTCTAATACAAATAGAAGTTCTATGATATCTTCTAACACTAATGTAGACAAATTCTATGATATCTTGAAATACATGGAATACAAAGAGAAGTTTTATGATGTCATATGATACTAATGCAATACAAATTCTATAATGTCTTAGAGATACTGATGTGACACAAATGAAAATTCTATGATATCTTATGATACTAATGGGCACAAATTCTATGAAGTCTTGAGATATATGGAACATTGATTGCTATTTTTTATTGAGTAGGAAGATAATAAATAATTCTCAAGTTCTATGATCTCTACCACTACACTACCCATTGCTTAAAACCAATGTCTATGGTATAAGATTTAGGGCCTACTTTATATTATGTATTCTTCATTTCCCATTCATAGAGGACATTTCCTAATTCTTCTTTTCTCTTTTACCAGATTTGCTACTTTCTTAATTGTAGCTTTCCATCAACAATCCTCTTTCCTTAGCCTTGGTTGCCTTTATTCTTGATAATAATTACCCACTATCAAAAATCTTGATCGGCTTCCATCAGTGTTACAAGACTCTAACTTGACTAGTCACTCACTTTTCTGGTACAAACTTGGAGTAGACAAGCCATTGAACAAAGTCTCATAAAACTCAAAATGACTAAAAAAAAGTTTGATTTTCATGAAAAAAAAAACTAGACTCTCTAAGTACCAATCTCAACAAGGGCCTCCATGATATACCTTAGGTGAGATGTTGATCTACTTAAAAGATAAGTTTCAAAAATGGAAATGTTTTTGGGGTTGTATTTTATAAATGGACTTGTTTTTTCCTTGTTTTCTTGAACTTATGAATGTCAAATATTGGACTATACACTGATAAATTAAAATTATAGTTTTTTTAACATAATCTGGAAAAATTGGAAATGATTTATCAACCCAAGAAATAATTTTATAATTCTATATACTTTGCCAAAGGGTTCATATGAGGGTCATGAAAACTTTATCATTATGTAGGGCTTCATGGAAAAAATAAGGAAAATTTCAACTACGAATTACTTTTTTTAAAGATTATTCTAACCATATATTTTACAGGCAATGAAAGATTTATAACTAGATTTATATTATATGATGAAGTAGAAAATAATCATTCCTACCAAAAGACTTTACTTAATTTTCAGTGAATTAGTGAGCTAAGATACAACATTCAAATACTTTATATCTCAAATAACAATAATCAAGAATTAGACTATTATTCAAACAATAGAAGAAGCAAAGACATTCTTGAGAGGAAGCTTTTAGAATTTATACAATAAGGAAGAAATGTATCAAACCATACTATAAAGTAACAAAAACCAAGAAAATAATCAAATTTCAAGATTAGAAAATCAACGAAGAGGTAGTTAAAGTAGAAGATATCCAATTTTCATTTAAGAAATAATTAAATTTGTTTATATTCTAATGTGCCTTTTTTGTTAATTTTATAAGAATAAGGTGATGTTGAAACACCACTAATTTCGGGCTTTTTCAGTTCCATGGTAGATTTGTCCAAGTGTCAAAACTTGGGCAAAAGTTTTCTAAGTCTAGTGTCACGCTGTGCAGCGTAGATAGCGTAGCACACTAGAAGTCCTAATTTTTGGAAAATTTTTTCTAAGTCTGCATGCTACATTCCATAGCATAGCTAGTGTAGCACACACTTTCATGACTAGTTTGCACAAATGTCAAGCCAGCAGTGGTCAAGGTTTGCTTGGGATGGACCAATTAGTTTGGCAAATTTTCTATCTCCCAAACTATCAAGCTCACTATGCTCTCCAGCTTACCCAACTTGACACATGTCCTGGTTGCCAATCCACCTAGGCATCAAGTTAGAGTTTGTCAAAAGTGCTAAGGATGGATGAAATAGTTTGGTAAATTTTCTATCTTTTGGGCCTGTCACGCTCTGCTACACTGCATAGTGTAGCCAACGTGACACAAGTTTGAGGGCCAAATTTTTCTAAGTGTTGAACAAGGATCCATCAAGCTATCTAGACATGGAAGATGCATTTGACAATTTTTTGACTTCTGAGGTTGCCTATCCTACTACACCCTAGAGTGTGGTCAACATGCCATGAAGAAACACTGCAAATTTTGGCAAAATTCATTAAAGTACTTGTGCTATGCTCTACTGCGTTGTGCACCGTAGACAACATGGCAAGTTAAAATATGCAAAAATTTTCTAAGTGTTCATGCTACACTACATCACATTGTGCAATGTAAACAATGTGACACATGGAAAATGCCTCTGAATGTCTCCAGAAGCTCCCAAAACTCAACATAAACCTTCATTTTAGCTCCAACGTCCCTCCAGCAGCCAAGATCAGTAGTTTACCTTACTTTTGCATCTCCCATTGACCCCCAAAATTTTCCCTAGGCTTGACCCTACTCAACAGAGGGGGAAGATGTAGTCCCAAAGCATAGGCTCCAAGTTACATTTTTTTTGGCATTATTTGTAGGTACATGGTAGTCCTCTAGACTCTAGCACATGTAGTCTGGGTGGTGTGGTCACAATTTGGTAGTTTCTAAGTTCCCATTCCTATCTTGCAAAGCGTAACACTTAGAGCTTGACATTTCAAGCATAACATGTCAATGTGACTTGTCCATGCCCATGCTACGTGGGACCCAAGCCACATGGCATCTATTTTGCATCTCACATCAACCCTAGCCCTATAAATACCCTGATAATTAGCATTTTAAGGGTTTTTTGGCAAAATAATTTTAAGCATCAAGCATTAGAGCACTCTTAGCATCTTCATCACTCCCGCACTTAAGCACCCGAGCTTAACACCTAGCTAATCATAGTGACAAAGTCTTCCTTGCACCCACACAACATGATTATTACAAACACAACAAGTTCAACCTCCTTTGCACCTACCAGCACCATAGTTGTGACATCCCAGAGACTGTGACCACACCGCTACATTGCCTCTATGCCTATTTGACGCCATGTACTAGCTTCAAACATTATTCAATTAAAAGTTGTGCACCCTCATCTGTAGGTAGTACATTTCTTCATCCTTGATCTCTGATTCTATGTTCTCAGCATTTGTTTCAAATTTCTTAGCATTACTTTTACACTTTCTTCTACTGTCAATATGCATTTACATATTCATGTTATGTGATGTTATGTTCTTGATCGTTGTCCCGACTCCTGCATGAGGCTTACAAAAAACTCTATTTACAAACTATTATTGTTACACCATGTAAGTCCTTGTCTGATTGACTAGACCGTTTAGGGCACCTTGTTTTCATTTCACCTAGCACGGCCCTTGCATGGATTCGGGGTTAGGCTATGCACTCACAAACCTCTCAATGTTCTAGCCACTGACGTCTTTGGACGTCATAGCTTTTGGCACCAGAAGGAGGACCTCTTGTTCCTTCTGTGTGCTACAAGTAGTCCCATGTGCTTTCTGTACCCCTGTCACTAAGATAGCGTAGACATAACACCCCTGGGACCTATCATGATAGTAGCTAAATTATAGGCCAACATAGGAGTTGTCTATGTTTCAATTGATGCAGATTGGTCCCAGTTGACAGTTCCCCTAGAACCCCATAGGACGGAAAGTCCAAACTGTTTACTACATCAAGCTCTAAGTGTTCTATAGAGCATGACACCCTCTGAGTGTAACAATCCCTTAGAGTGTGACAAGTGTAACAGTAGAGATAACCATTTTTTCAATGTTGCTAGACTTAGCCATTTTTGGCCTATTTTCTTTATAGTTTTCACACTTAGCCGTTTTATCTTAGAATTTTCTATACTTAAACGTTGTTGGAAAACATCTCCTTTCTCACGTCTTTTCTTACACAACAAAAATGAACACTGTTAACACCTCAGCTACTACCTTGAACTTGGAGTTAGCCCACTGAATGCCACACGTGGTAGACGTCGAGCAACCACTTAGCCTGGTGCGGCCACAATGGCAATCTCTTAGAATGTGGCACCAATCCCCAGAACACACAGTACTTGATGATGAACGATACAACGTTTTGTGTGTAAAGATTCAAGCAGGCCTACCATTGGGCTGCCAGAAAATGGAAGAAAATCATAGTTTCAAAATTATTCACCAAAATGGAAGGGACCTTCTTCCTATTCCTAGTGCGGTCATACTACTCACTGAATCTTTCAAATGGATTTTGGACCAACACATCAGGATGAGTGGGCTAAAAGAGCAAGATTCAGCATCTAACTATGATGAAACCCTACAAGATGAGTAGGAAGAGTTCAAGTCCCATTTCAATGGTGGCATCTTGCTCTATGTCTCAGCCTCACAGTCTACCTTTGTATTCATGCTACACCAAGCATAGTCTTCTACCTTCTTTGAGGTAGTTGTGATGCTTCTACAACCTCAAACTTCATCGGTGGTAACTAGCCACCTAATCCTATCTACACAACAAAACATAGGACCTTCTACCCCTTTTCCCTTTGTCATTTCTTCATAATCTATTTAGCCTTTTCAGCTAGCATCTATGACACCAACACTACCATATGTGCACACCATGCCCATATCACAGCCACAAATGAGTCACATTTCCATCATTCTAGCCGTATTAGTCCCACCAACAACAACAGCTCCAACCTCAACTATGTGGTGGGTAGAAACATCTTTACCTACTATTCAATTGTCCCATGTGTCATAGTATATGCAACAGCAAATGTACCAAGCATCACATATGGCACAACCTACTATAGGGTTTTGGGCAACTCTAACGGCACCACCAACGACACAACCAATGGAACCCTCTATAACATCCTCAAGTCTAGACCAAGCATTTTAGCTTATATAAACTCTCACTAAGGAGGTCGGGTGGCTTAAAGCAGCCAACTCAGAGATAGTCTATGTAATGGATTTCTACCAGGATGATCCCATTAGCCCTGCCATTCCTCTACGTACACTGCCTCTTGAGGTCCAACTTTCCCAATTCACAAAATATAATGGGGAGGGTGACCCAAATGCCCACTTAGTCACTTTTCATTCCGAATCCTTATTACTAAAAGCATGGCCACATGCATGTCTTTGCCATGTCTTTGACCGGAAAAGCTTTAGATTGGTATCATGCACTTCCTCGAGCTTCCATTTCAACTCTAGAAAAGTTACTAAGCCAATTTGTAACCCACTTCAAGTACAACTTGAAGCTAGAAGCTAGGTTGATCCAGCTCATGAACGTTAAGCAAGAAGTGCTAGAGCTAGTGCAAAAATTCATACAACATTGGAGTGCCTCTCTAAATGAAATTCATGAGCCAATCACTGAAACCCACATGCTAGCTATTTTTAAGGATGTAGTAAATGATTTCATTAAATTAATGCTATACTATTTAGCCCTACATTTCCTTAGCCAATATTTTGTCGAAATAAAGAGCATACAGGACACAGCAAAGGCCAGCAAGGACCTAGCTTACATAGCCTACAAGAATGTGCATTCAAAGAGAGACAAAGAAAAGGGGAAAGCCACGACAACCACAGTGGTGGTTGTGGTTGATGAATCCACGCCCAACAACAAGAAGCATGTAGCTAAGGAACCTAAGGCCCTAACCAATACCAAAAAAACATTGAGTTGTAGCAACATAGGAACCAACCAATCCACATCATCAGCGACCATGGGACAAGCTCCATCAAGGCCAAACTTTCAATGTAAGGATCACTCAAAATATATCCCTTTGTCAATCAAGACATTAGAGCTTTTGGATTAACTATTTGGTGCTAGGCACATTCAACACAAGAAAATGTTAAAGGATGCTCATAAACACCATGAGAGGTACTACGAGGTCCTCTGAGACCCCACTACAACTATGCCCAATGAGTCTCCAGTACCCAAAAATTTTAGACTAGACTAGTTTTGCAACTACCATCAGTTTCACAGCCATGACATGGATTACTGGCTAGTGCTAAAGGATGATATCCAATGCATGATTAATCAAGGCAAATTGGTCCTTTATGAAAGTAATCCTATATGGCTGGAGAACTAGTCCATGAACATCTATAAGGACCCATTAAACGTTAGCAGTGGAGGGTATATCATTAATGCTATCAGCATTGATGATGACGCAAAGCTAACACATGAATCATTTATGGTCTGTGTGCCCTCTGGTGATATTGAAGCCTTACCATCAACTAGGTCATAGGTCCCATTTCTCACCAAAGCACCACCTCGAGCACCTGTGATACCCTTCATGATTAAGGCTCCATAGCATGTTGCAGCAATAGCCTAGACACCTTTTTTCATAAGGGTGCTAAAACATGTAGATTCCCCATCTACCCAAGGTTGGGTAGGTTGTTTTGAAGCCTACTTGACCTATGTGAGATGGCTAGGGAACGCACTAAACTAGGTCCCCCTAAGCCTACCCCTTTATCAAAAGTTCCCATGGCCCCATTGTCTAAGGCCACCAACATAAACAAACACACGCAACAAGCGACTGCTGAAGCTCAAAGGCCCACTATCCAACCAAGTCTTCTCCTCCTTGGGAAATTTGTCTCTTAGGGCACATGGAGGAAATAAAAACCACCAAAAAACTAGATGGTGGAAAATATTTTCTAGATGCACTCACATAGGTCAAGTAGGCTTCAAAACAATAGAATACAACTTTGAGCCTATATGATCTAATTATGACTTCCCCTATCCATCGTGAAGCATTGGTTCACATATTGGCATCCGTTCCTATTAAGGAAGACATGCCAGTAGAGGAAAAGGTTATTCATGCCATAATGCTTCCACCTACAATTGAAGAACCAAGGTCAACACTTTTGACCTTTCACAATGAAGCAATCAAAGATGATCCTAAGAAGGGTCAAGTAACCACTACATCCATGTTCATAGCAATTCACATGGGTCAGTATAAGATTCGCAGGGTGCATGTCGATGATGGGGTAGCAACCAATGTTATCCTATTCCCCATTTTAAATAAGCTTGGCCTGGTGGATCAAATCAAGCCAACAACAACAACTTGTTTAAAGTCCTTTAATGGAGCACACATGGTTGTCAAGGGAACAGTCACGATTGATTTCATGGAAGGGGAGCAATTCCCCACTAACACAAAGTTCATCATGGTTGAAGAGATGTCTAGATTTAACTTAATTATAGGGAGATCTTGGTTAGCCCAACTAAGGGTTGTCTCTTCACCAATCCACCAAGAGATCCACTTACCTTACGAGGGTGGGGAGGTGGTGATCTTTGGTGACAACATAGCTTCTCAAACCATCAACAATGTAGACACTAAGCAAGGGTCGAAGGTAGAAATCTCTGAAGATATGCCACCTATTTGTAGTGAAATTTGATGTTGTTTGGCTAATGAACCAAGCAAAATGAGCAATCTCCATGAGGAAGCTCTATGGGTAGAATTGCCTTTTTTGATGATAGATGACAACCTAGGAGACTACCGCCTTGTGGCTTCTAGGCCTTATGCACCACCTAACCCACATCAAGTTAGGAAACATCTACATGGTTAGGGCATATCCCTAACTTTCTTGCTCATCTAACTTGTCTTTAGCTCCTTTTGTATGTATAGTTTCAATTTGCATTATGTTTGCTTCTTGCATTAATTATGATTTCATTTAAAAAACAACAAAAATAAGAAAAAAAGAGCAATGGGCCTAAACTAGTGATGGCCTGAAATGGTCTTAAACTATTGCATGGCCTGAAATGGCTTTAAACTATTGCATGGCTTGAAATGACCTTAACTATCGCATGTCTCAAAATGGCCTTAAACTAGCGATGGCTCAAAATGGCCTTAAGCTATTGCATGGTCCAAAATGACCTTAAACTATCGCATGGCCCGAAATGACCTTAAACTATCACATGGGGCCCACAAGGGGCCTAATTACATCAACAAAAAATCCAAAGTGAGATTAATTAATATACAAGTCAAAATGATACCGCTAGAGATAAAATAAATATTGTGCTTTTCATTAAATTATAAAAAATACATAGTCTAGGATTACATCCACATCAAAATATACAAAATTTCCCAATAACAAGGCTACATTTCAAATGTTTTAAAGTATATTAATGATGGGAAACTAAGGCTCTTCCCCTCTATGTTTATTTGCTGCTCTGCTAGGTCCTACGTCTTCACCAGGATCCTACGTAAAACAAAAACAAAATGATAAAACAATTAATAAAGAGGATAACATGAAAAATTATTATGAAATAGATAGTAATAAAATAAATTTAACCAACCTGAGATGGGCTCCTATCCATGTTTAGGGGCATCCTATTGAGGCTAGCCTCTAGGCATCGAAGGATCTCCTCCTCTGACATGTGTGTCCCATCCTCCTCTCCCAAATTAATGCCTATAAGGGTCTTCCCTTTCTCCATGGCTATCCATACAGGTGGCCCTATAGAAAATGTGGTAGATGTAACCTCTCCAAAAGGAACAACAATCTCCCTCTTTGGGGACTCACTAACCACTAGGCATTTCACAAACTTGTTGTAAGCCTACGTCGCACCGATGGGGTTAAGGAATATGTTGCAACATTGACACTCCATAGACTCATCCCTGTATTTCTTACAATACTTCTAAGCCTATCACCACTCATATACTTTGGCACTGTAATCCTTCTATTCTTGGTTCTTCCAAGCCAAGAGGTCTATCTACAAGCATTACACAATAACCTCACAAGTAGCCTCATTCTTGCCCCTAATGGCTAACCAATACCTAGCATAGTCAATTTTAGCCATATGTTAACTACCATCTAATTTATCGTAGGCTGCTAAGAAGTTGTAGCACGATTGCAAATCTTCCAGTTGATCTACCTGGTTAACCTTTTGCTCCCAGAGATCTTGTACTTATTTCCAGAGCTCCTTGTTCATGCACCTACACTCCCACAATGATCGTGTCGAGTGCAGTGCATACTTGCTTGCCTTGTCATATATACGATAAGGCACCTATTCTACCTTAGGAGGGAACTCAGGTACAGCATCAACTTGGACTGCTCTTCGTAGGTTCCACTTGAGTCGTGAGCCTATTGCACCAAAAAGGGGAAACATTAGTCATAAGACAAAGGAAAAAAATAAATAACAACAAAAAAAACAACACAAACATACCTATCTTAGGATCTATCTATTTTAGATGGTTGATCATGTCATCTACTATGTCTTACATGAAGGCAAACTTGTCTAGAGTTTCCACCCATGGTTGTAAGTAGAAAGTGGAGGTAGATTTGGGACGCTTAGCAGAAGCATCACCCATTGTAAGATAAAGCATTTCAAGGTCATTAAAAAAACATAAAAAATATAAAAATGATATATAAAAGAAAAAAGAGGAGAAATAAGAAGAAGAAGATAGAGAAGAGGGACAAGAAGAGCATAATGAAAATGGTGGTGCAAAGCTCCTACCCAGCAAATCCTCAAGGGTGAGAGTGGGGGGATCTCCCATCTACATGCCTTCAAACAAGCAATCAAACTCACCATCCTTAAATTATATCCCCTCTTCTTCAAGCTGCCTTAAGACTTTGATGACATCTTCGTTTGCCATGTGTCCCTCAGGCTAAGGGACATCCTCCTCTAAAGGCTCCTCTTCTATGGTAGGGGCCTCCTTGCCTATGTTGCACACACCTAAGTTAAAGCATTTAACAAAAAAATATGTTTGTGTGTGTGTGTGTGTGTGTGTGTGTGTGTGTGTGTGTGTGAAGGAAATATACTAAATAATGTATACTTACCAACAAACTCCGATCGTGCGTCATTAAGTTTGAAGTGTAGCTTCTTACCCCTTTCCTCAATTTCGTGCATGGGCTCCTCCACAGGGCAATGCTTCTTGATCTACATCTTTGATCTCACCATCTCAATGATGAGTCATGCCCCCTCACTGTGTTTCTTCTATTGGTGGAAGGAGCCTCTCCAGCACTATCATGAACATGGTAGGATGGCCCCGCGTGGTCACTGAAAAGGACTCACCGATAGCCTCTAGGGGGTCTTGTGACCATGTCGTATGGAATAAATGGCAGATCCATGGCTTGGATATATGGGTGCAATCTTGCACCATCCATAGCCCATTCTCACTAACCACTAGGAATTTTTCAAACCTTCACAAGCACACTACATAGAAGGAAAAATGTACATGAGAGCGTGCCTCAAGGTTGTCACAAAGTTTGATTATTTCACCTCCTAGGCCTTCAGCAAGGTATTTGGCCCAATTGTATTGAGTCCCTTCCTCTATTACATCCCTCATAACCCAAGCCTGCTCTACCTCAAGGACCTTTCCTAGGGAAAGTAGCTTAGGAAATGCATGAGCTCGGAAGATAGGATAGAGGTGTTTGGCCACCAACAATTTTACCTGCTTCATGGGTATGTCCTTACGGCCTTTCTCAATGCCCAGCCACTCTTCAATGTCCCCTCTATGGTTCAACTCCTTGTTAGTATTCTCACCTATAGGTAAACCTTCAAAGAGGACACCAAAGATATCTTTAAAAAGGTCATCTATGATCTCAAAGACCACCCACATGTTGTGAACCCACGTGCGGAAATGGTCAACACTCTTCGTGAAAGAGTCGATAAGGGCAATCATCTCTGCTATCAGGATGTTTGGGTTCATGGCCAAGAATAGGTCTAAGAGTCTACTTTATTGAAGATTTTGGGTTATCCTTGCTAGGGCCTCGTGGCACAACCAACGTTGTGAACCATCAACCTCGCCATACTTGAAAAGAAGATTGGCCTCAGTGCATTCTAAGATAATCACTATGACCTCCTTGGACTTGGTTGCAGTTATAGTAAACAAAAGTAGAATTAGCAATGTGATGAAAATGTAAAATCAAAAGTGCATGAAAATAAACAAGTGATACAACTTACATGGCACAAATAGTGTAGGGAATGGAGGTACTAGGACTAAAACCTCTTCTACACTAGGTATTCGAGATGTTCACTCAACATCCAACCAGCCGAGATCCCAGCACTTCACATAAGATCTGGAGTATTTAGTAGGGTAATTCATCATATCTACCCCAATTTTTTCTACGACACCAACATGCATGTTCTTAGCATATGAGAACTCTAGTAGCATTATTTAAACTAGGGCTAATATCCCTTCTCCATTGTGAAGGTCATTTTCATCAACAGAAAATCTAGCAATAGGAAAAAAAGTAGTAAGCATTCTAAGTCATGAGATAATAGGTAAAAAAATAACAATCAAGCTCACCCTCCAGCACAATAAACTATTCTAGCTGGGTTCTAGAAGGCCTTGTGCACATGATGGGTAAGGAATATAGTGTTGTATTTATGGTGGCATTGGAATTTGGACATCTCCCAAATCCAAGACAAGAGATTGAGGCCTTTTGGGTGTTAGCTCAAGCTCCCTACCCATTCACCTTTAGTAGGTTCATCTAACATGAATTTCAAGATGCCTCAGTTTGCCCTAGGCAACAACATCTCAACTAGGAAATTTGCTACTTCAACAGACAAGTATGATCATATGATCACACTAAAGTGGTGAAGTCAGTATTCTAAGGATTCCTATGCACCCTCTCAAAACTAGACCACCTAGTATCTTATGCATGCATGTGGTGCAAGGACATTTGGAATGGGATCACTCATACAACATAGGATCCCTACTAGTTCAACCATGATGAGGGCAGGTTTCAGTAGGACCCTACAATGCCATAGTAATGAAAGTGTTAGTATTGGAAAAGGGTAATAAAAACAACAAAAGTAATAGATAAAAGATGCATAAAATAACATAAAGTAACATAAAAAATGGAAACTAAAAAACAAAATTAATGCTTACAGGTATAAAAAAAACTCAAAAATTTTTTAATTGTTGATCACGCTCCCCATAGAAAGTGACACTTTCCAAGAAAAATTTTTCTAAGTGTTTCTCACACTCCTAGGGAGCATGATAACTATGGAATAACTAGCAAAACATTTAAAATTTTTTTGAATTGTTGGTCACGCTACCAAGGAGCATGACAACTATAGAGTTATTGGTAAAAATGTTGCACAAAAATTTTTAAGTGTTTGTCACGCTCCCAGGGAGCATAAAAATTATAAAATAACTAGCAAAAAAAATTTTAAAAATTTTTTCTAGTATAGGTCACACTATTAAGGAGCATGAAAACTATATAGTTACTGGCAAAAAGCTGCAAAAATTTTCCAAGTGTTGGTCACACTCGTAGGGAGTGTGACAACTGCAGAACATGCAAAATTTTTTCAAGCATTGAACATAGTAATGCAAAAAAATTTCTAAGTGTTTGTCATGCTCTTAGAGATGCCTAGAGCTTGACAATCATGACCCTTTACCACCTCAGCCAAGTCTTATTCCATGACATGGGATATCAAAAAAAAAAGCCCTTATTCTGCACCATGGTGCAGGACACCTGCAAAACCCTTATCCTATCCTATGACACAGAACATGCAGAAAATCCTATTCCATCCTACAGTGTGGGACATGTAGGAAACCCTTGTTACCTGACATGGGACGTAGGGCACCCAAAACCCTCTTGATGTGCTACGCTAGTAGTACATGTAAAACCCTTGTTCCATCCCACAACGTGAGGCATTACAGAAAACCTCATCCCATTCCACGACGCTGAATGCTTAGAAACCCTTACCTAGCATTGTGGCATAGGATGCCCCCAAACCCTTTCTCCAAAAAAAGAGAAAAAAAACAGATCCATGGCATGCACTCCCTCCCTGGTTGCGACATAGTGGTCATGGCGGTGGTGGTGGTTCCTGCCTATTGTAGGCTACCTTCCAAACCCAAAAACCCAAAGCCTAAATCCATAAGCAGGAAGGAAGCAAAAAATCATGAGTGGAGCATGATAGCTTACCTAGTAGATGGCATCTCTTGGCATTCCTCAATGTGTGCCCTAGCAGGGTATGCTCGCCTTCATCAATGTTGGCAAGGCTAGGGTGCTAATGCTTGCTCCTACATGCCATTGTCTTATTGTCACACTCTAGCTTTCCCGCTACCATGCTTTGGCTTCCCTTCATGGCTACTACAATCTACCTTGGCTGCACTACGCTAGGATGACTGTTGGCTCTAACAATAAAAATGACAGGTTTACCATGGGTAAAATCCCTATTTGTACCCTTTACAGTTAAATGACACGTCATCCTTCTGAGATGTCCTGTGTCCCATGTGTAACGTGGGATGCTCCATGTCCCACGTAGTGTAACACCTAGAGTTAGAAAAATTTTCTAACTTTTTCAGCTTTTTAAAATTAGAAATTTTTTTACATTTTTTCTACTTGCTCGATGAACGTTCAACTTGGTCTCTCATTTCAAACCTTTCAAGCTTTGCTTAGACTTACACCCCATGCATAGTCTACGGTCTGTTATAACCTTAAACTAGCAAATTTGTGACCAATCGAGGCTACAAGAAAGAACACAAAAAATAATAAAAAATATATAAATAGATCAATTTAGATACTGCATAGTTAATTTTCATAGCATTGTCTTCCTTATTTTATGAATTTCGCTTTATTAAAATAGGTGTCGCTTGACATTTTTCTAGTTATTTTGCAAAATCTTTTAAGAAATGAATGCATACAAGAGTCTTCATTTGCCCTTAGCCTTGACTAGACCTTATGGAAAACTCATGAGATGCATAAACACAAACTTTTTAGACTTCAAACCGCTTACCTATGACACTAAAATAGCATCCCTAGAGATGTCACTAGATTGGCCAGAACATTTAGTCCAAGCTCTAGTCTTAGAAGTAGGTAACGTGATTGAGAATCCCCTCATAGAATTCCTTGTAACAACATGCAAAGGTGAGGCAAAAACATTGAAGCTTAGTTCCTTACTAGAGCCTCAAATCTAACAAAGCATCTCTAAAGTCCTTAGTAACAATGTCAAGGTGTTTGCATGGTCTTACGAGGACATGCCAGGCTTAGACCCACATATAATACAACATAACATTATCCTAGATCCATGTGTTAAACCATTTAAACAAAAGGCTCGTAAAGTCAAGCCTAAGATCATGCTGGCCATTCATGATGAGATAACTAAGCTTTACAAAGTCAATTTTATCTAGGCATTTGACTACATAGATTAGGTTTCAAACATTGTAGTTGTCCCCAAGAAAATTGGAGGTATATGCATTTACATAGACTTCCAAGACCTAAATAAGGCAACCATTAAAGATGATTTTCCATTACGTAGTATTGACCAACTCATCAATACTACAGTTGATCATGCGTATTGTCCTTCATGGATTGGTTCTTGGGGTATAACCAAATTCGCATCAACCCAGAGCATCATCTTACCACTACTTTCATAACCCCTTGGGGTACATTTTGTTATATAATGATGCCCTTTGGACTAAAGAACACAAGAGCAACATATCAACATGTAATGACATACATGTTTAGTGACTATTTGTTTCAACTGCTCAATGACTACATTGACGACATAGTGGTTAACTCCAAAATGGCTCATGACCATGCGAATGACTTAGACTATGTCCTCAAACGTTGTAGTAGATATGACCTTAGCTTAATCCAAAAATGTATGCCTTTGACATCAAAACTAGTCACATGTTAGGCTTTGTGGTATCAGAAGCACAAATATGTGTAGACCCTAACAAGGTCAAGGCTATCATCAACTTGGTGCCACCAGCAAACCTTAAGGAGTTATGTGGGTTACAAGGTAGGATGCAAATCATACATAGGTTTATTGCAAGGTTAACTGATAAGTTACAACCAATGCAACATTTTCTCAAAAAATGGATCAACTTTGAGTGGATAGATCAATGACAAGAGGCATTTGACAACCTGAAAAAGGAGCTAGCTCAACTTCCAACAGTCTATCCTTAGTAAAGATATAAAACTTTCTACATCTACCTTGCAACCTCTAACACATCCATTACTTTCCTACTTTTTCAAAATGAGATAATGGCTCCAAGCTTCCTGTTTACTACTTAAGCCATGCATTAGTAGCACACAAGGCAAAGTACAATGATGTGGAGAAAAACTATCTTGCCTTAGTCTTCACGCTTAAGAAGTGAAGACACTACCTTTTCCGTAGTCAAGTTAATGTCATCTACAAGAGCAACATACTTAGGGCTATTACAACAAACATATATGAAAGTAGTAGAATAGTAAGGTGGAAGGTAATAACCATGGAATTTGACTTACACTACATAGCATAGGCATCCACAAAAGGTCAAGCAATAGCAGCACAACTCATGACTTCACCAATAGAAAATCAAGTAACAATAGATCCGAAATTCCTAGATGAGCATGTCAACAGTGTAAGCCAAGTACCTGGAAATCTTGAGGCTATTTTACACTTTGATGGTGCTTTGACCACACAAGGTGGTAGTGCCACCATTGTTGTCATATTTCCCTCTAGGGAGATCTGACCCTTCACATACAACTTTGCATTTCTTTGTACAAACAACGTGGCAGAGTATAAAGGTCTCCTTAGAGGCATCTTAGTAGCTCAAGAGCTAGGAATTCAAAACATAGTAGTCCGAGGTGATTCGCAGCTAGTTATTAACCAGGTCACAAAAGCTTATGCTTGTAAGGCACAACATCTACAACCTTACTATGATTTGGCAAAACACATGCTTAAACAATTTGCAACCATAGATTTCCAACATATGCCCCACAATGAAATTGCCATAGCTAAAGCACTAACTACTTTTGTCTTAAGCATAGCACCAAACATGTTTTTTACTTTGCTTGCTTCAATAGTGGATTGCACTGAACCTATAACTCACGCAACAAGCATCACATCCATAAATACAACTCATGCCCAAGAGTAGTATGATGATATTAAGGCATACCTCTAACAGGGAGAGTCCCCAAAAAACTTAACATCTACTCAAAAGGACGTAGTACGAAAATTATCACGATAGTACATCCTCATAGGTGACAACACCTTATGTCGTAGTTCCTATGATGGAATACTGTTAACTTGCATTAGCGATAGTGAAGCACAAAAGATCATTGACCAAGTCCATGAAGGACTATGTGGGGGTCATATAGCTCCTAGGGCAATGACAGCAAAAATCAAATGCCTAGGCTATTACTAGCCTTACATGGGGCACAATTGCATCTCCAAGGTTAGGACCTGTGATGTCTGTCAATAACATGAGAACCTAATGCATGTGTCACCTACTAAACTACATACTACATAGCTCACATGGCCATTCCAATGTTGGGGGTTGGACATCATAGGGCCTATAATGCCTAAGTCTTCCACAGGACATAGCTTCATCACTACTGCAACTAAGTATTTCACAAAGTGGGTTGAAGCTATTCCCCTTAGGAAGACAACATCCCATAAAGTTTCCAAATTCATTCTTGACAACATAGTGACCCGGTTTGGTCTCCCCATGACTATAGTCATGTATAATGGACCACAATTTGGCAGTGCAGAAACCAAAGCCTTTTGTGAAACCTTAGCATCAAGCACTCTTTTTCATCATCATACTGCCCTCAAGTGAATGGTCAAGTAAAGGCTACGACAAGGTCATCATCAACCTTCTAAAAATAATGCTTAACAATAGCAAATGATAATAGCATGAATACTTAGTCTACACACTATGGGCCTACCACATGATATGCAGAACTATGATAGGTAAAATGCCATATAGTCTTGTGTATGGATTTGAAGTTGTGTTGCCTCTTGAATTACAAGTCCCATCACTCTGCATGATCCTGTTGAATTTCATTGATGAGGTTCTATACAAGTTGAGAACCATCAATCTTGACTCTATAAAGGAAGAGTGCATGCAAACACTTGATCACATCGAGTGGTACCAAGAGAAGCAACAACAAAAGCACCATCACAATCAGCATCAACGTCCAATCAAGAAGGGGGACTTGGTCCTCAAGGTTGTCTACAAGTTTGTGGACAAATTCTTAGCTAACTAAAAAAGGCCTTCTTGTTCATTAAGGCATACGACAAGAGAGCCTTCAAGCTCATTGATTTAGATGGCAATGAGTTTGCCAATCCTGTTAACTACTCGTACCTGAAGCTGTATTACACCTAACATGTAGTATCACATCAATTTCAAGAGTAAGGTAAGAAGAACATCTATTATGATGTTAAACTAGCACATAATGTCCTTGGGCTATGACATTAAATTGGCACCCAAAGCATGGTCCGCTATGATCTTAAACTAGGCATCCACTGTCTTCTGTGACGTTAAACTAGCACAGTGGTCTATTAGGACCTTAAACTAGCACATCATGGTCCACCCATACCTTACACTAAGAACACAGTCTCCTAGGACCTTAAACTAGCACAATAGGTGGTCTACCAAGACCTAAAACTGGGTTCACAAGTCAGCACCTACAGTTCAACATACATAGTTCTATGGAAAAGCGAGCGAGAATACTTCCAATCTTCCATCTTCTATCACCTACCCACACTTCTTGGGTAGAATGGGATGGGGCATTGTAGTTCCAAAATTAAAGTTCACGTCATCAAGAAAAAAAATCCTTTGAGACATTTGTAGCATCACCATCCCTGGCATCTTGCTGATGTTGTGGATATGCCATTTGGAATCTTTCTAACCTGTTGAAGCTACTGCCACCATCTCCAATCATTCTAACTATAGCTCTCGCCATCAGCAACACTCACTAGAGTCCCAACAATATTGTGGCCCAGCCACAACATTACCATCCTCCAGCCTTCACCATCACTTGAGCCTGGAAAAAAATTCAGTAGTGCAATTCTCTGCCATGTTGCTAGGTTTCCTGGCTCCTACCTTTAGTGAAAACTCCTAAGTACTTGCATCACCATTGCCTCTAGCCAGTAAAGTTCTCTCTTCTGGTGTGGCTAATGGAGCTTTTCAGCCTACCACCATCAACATCTACACTAGCTTTCCTACTTTGGACATTACACATAATTGATGCAGCACTCATGGCCCTTACAATGTCCCTGTTAGGTAGCACTTCACCTTCGTCTCACCTGGTGGTTGTTTTTCTTGTTTTCTCTATGTTGCATTTGTAGGATGAAGCTTGGCCGGTGTCGTTCAAGGGTGCATTTCATCGTGATGGCAAAGCACTACATTATTATGATGTGTTTGCTTCAGCTCACCTAGCTACTTAAGAGTGCACATCCCTACTATTCTCTCAGCCAAACTAACCTCTACCTCTTGATCTTGCAATCTCCCACATCCCTTACAAACTTCCCCAATGCATATGAAACCCTTCCTATAGTTGGCTATTGAACCCATGACAAACGTAATGCAATTCGTCCCATGGGTAGCCTTTGTGGGTTGGTAAAAGCCCCAAACATATGTAACACAACTTGTCTTAGGGAGGAAACACCTATCCTACAAATGCAATGCCATTGCCTCTAAGCAAATGTTGGCACACAATTCACCTGACAACACAAAAGGAAGAAAAAAAGGAAAAAAAATAAAGAGAGAAAGTAAAAAAAAAGGGAAGAACATATATATATATATATATATAAAGAGAATAAGACAAATAAGAAAATAAAATGGGATAAGCCAAGTGCCCAAGTCAAATGGCATAGTTGCCATCTCGCAACCGGTCCAGCCTTAGAGAAACCATATCACAAGCACTTCGACAAGAGGTCAAAATCTAAAGGGTAGGAGACCTTCGCATGTTAACTTCCTCACAAGCACTCCAATGAGGGATCATTCTTTGGTGATCGTCCATCCTAACATTGCATCCCATAGTTTTCCTCTCTATCCATGGTCCCTTGACCCATCTCCCTAAACTACTCCCTTTTATACCTCATTGTCTTGGCACTCTCAAGTATAGTGAAGCGTTGTCCAAGCGAACATTGAAAAATAGTGTTGGTTTCATGTTCATTGTGGTGTTTCATATTCTTTATTGACATCTCTTAGGTTAATCCTCCAAATGTCAATAAAGAGGGGCCAATGAAACACCACTAATTTTGAGCTCCTACAGTTCCATGGAAAATTTGCCTAAATGTCAAAACTTGGACAAAATTTTTCTAAGTCTGGTGTCACATTGTGCAGCATAGATAGCGTAGCACACTAGAATTCTTGATTTTTGCAAATTTTTTCTAGGTATGCCTACTACGCTCCACAACATAGCTAGTCTAGCACAAACTTTCATGGCCAATCTACACAAATGTCAAGCCAGAAGTGGTCAAGGTCTGCTTGGGATGGACAAAATAGTTTGACAAATTTTCTATCTCCTAGACTATTAAGCTTGATATGCTCTCTAGCATGCCCAGCTTGACACATGTCTCGGTTTCTAGTGCACCTAGGCATCAAGCTAAAGTCTTTCAAAAGTGCTCAAGATGGACAAAATAATTTGGCAAATTTTCTATCTTTTGGGCCTGTCACGCTCTGCTATGCTGCATAGCATAGCTAGTGTGACAAAAGTTTCAGGGCCAAATTTTTCTAATTGTTGAACAAGGATCTATCAAGCTATCTAGACATGGAAGATGCATTTGGTGATTTTCTAACTTCCAAGGTTACCTGTCCTACTACGTCCTAGAGTGTGGTCAATGTGCCATGAAGAAACATTGGAAATTTTGGCAAAATTCATCAAAGTACTTGTGCTATGCTCAACTATGCTACATAGTGTAGATAGCATGACAAGTTAAAATCTGCAAAAGTTTTCTAAGTGTTCACACTACACTCCATCATGCTATGCAGCATAGACAGCATGACACATGGAAAATGCCTCTGAATGTCTCTAGAAGCTCCCAGAACTTGACATTGACCTTCATTTTAGCTCCAACATCCCTCTAGTGGCCAAGATCAGTAGTTTTCCTTACTTTTGCATCCCCCCCCCCCCAATTGATCCCCAAAATTATCCCTACGCTTGATCCTACTCGAAAGAGGAGGAAGATGTAGTCCTGGAGCATAGGCTCTAAGTTACATTTTTTTGGCATTGCTTGTAGGTACATGGTGATCCTTCATACTCTAGCACATGCAGTCTAGGTGGTGTGGTCATAATTTTATAGTTTTTGAGTTCCCATTCCTATCCTATAAGGTTTAACACTTTGAGCTTAACACTTAGAGCCTAACATTTTGAGCATAACATGTCAGTGTGACTTGTCCACATCCATGCTACATGGGGCCTAGGTCACATGGCATCCAGTTCACATCTCACATCAACCCTAGCCTTATAAATACCCTAATAATTAACATTTTAAGGGTTGTTCGACAAAATCATTTTAACCATCAAGCATTAGAGCACTCTTCGCATCTTCATCACTCCTGCACTTGAGCACCTAAGCTTGACACCTAGCTAAGCATTATGACAGAGTCTTCCTTGCACCTACACAACGTGATGACTACAAACCTAGCAAATTCAGCCTCCTTTGCAACTACTAGTATCGTAGTTGTGACATCCCAGAGACTATGACCGCACCACTATGCTATTGTTGTGCCTGTCTAATGCCACGTACTAGCTTCAAACATTATTCAATTAAAATTTGTGTGCCCCAATCTCTAGGTGGTGCATTTCTCTATCCTTGAACTCTGGTTCTATATCCTCAGCATTTGTTTCAAATTTCTGAACATTACTTTTGCACTTTCTTTTACTATCAATATGCATTTACATATTCACATTACATGACATTATGTTCTTGATCATTGTCTCGGCTCTTGCACAAGGCTTACAAAAAAACTCTATTTACAAATGGTTATTGTTACACCATGTAAGTCCCTATCTAATCAACCAAACCATTCAGGGCATCTCATTTTCATTTCACCTAGCACTCGCATGGATTCAGGGTTAGGCTATGCGCTCATAGACCTCTCAGTGTTCTAGCCACCGACGTTTTCAAACATCACAGATGTCATTGATATATTTTAGATAAAATTATATTTTAAATACTATAATCACAATAAAACAATAAACAAAGCAACCAAAGCTTTAACAACAAACAATATATGAAAATACAAGAATATGAAGGCTCCAATTTTACTACTTATAGCTTGATCAAACATTTATCATCCAATACATGAATAGTAGATACTAGTTGTTCTAAGCATATGATACTTTATAATGGTTATTTTATTGAATTTCAAACCTCAAACAATCTCAAAAATATAATAGTTATGGATGGGAAATATGTTGAGATTAAAGGCACTTCAAAGTGAAAATCACAGCATCAAATGCACATTCAATCACCATTCATGATGTGCTCTATATACCTTAATTAGCTAATTTTTTATAATCTATTGTATAGCTTGTGTACTATCTCATGTGATGAAAAATTAAATCTAAGAAAATCTATTATTTAAAGAATTAATAAGTAATAAAAAAAGAAAAAACAAATATTAGAAAGAGAAAAAATTTAATTCATCATCAATCTCAATCACCAAGTTGAACTAAGCAATGTTCTGGCACTAAAAAATTTTGGCATGTCTCATATAAAATATGGTAAAACTAATCAAAACATTAGTTTGTAACTATTGTTCTATTCTAAATAAAATATGTAAGGTTTTCCTAACATATAAACAAATGGAACCTTCACATAGTACTCAAATTATTAAGCATAAGAAACCATTAGAACTATTGCACCTCAATTTGCTTGATCTCATGCCAACTACAACTTATGGTGGAGGCAAG
This sequence comes from Gnetum montanum, assembly GCA_015680685.1. Classification (NCBI taxonomy): domain Eukaryota; kingdom Viridiplantae; phylum Streptophyta; class Gnetopsida; order Gnetales; family Gnetaceae; genus Gnetum; species Gnetum montanum. Next base: position 131,034 of record MNCI01033729.1, on the reverse strand, counting down.
TATATTTTTTTATTATAGTGAATAATTTTTTAAGATTTATATTATAAAATCTAATGATCAAAATTTTGGAAATTTTGAATTATTTTACAACAAAACAAAGAATAAGCTAAATTTTACAACAAAACAAAGAATAAGAAATCATAAATTTAAGACTTTTTAGATCAAATAAACATGATGATGAAATAAGGTGAATTTATAAATCAAAAATTTGAATACTAAATAAGAATAAAATTATAAAGAGAACAATATGTACTTATTCATCATGAAGAAATTATATTGTTGACCATAAGAATAGTGTGCTACAAGCAATGGCTAGATATTTCCTTAAGCATACTAACCTACCAAATATGTATTAACAATGAGGTATTAGGCTAGTGATAGGACTCTTAATTTGAAAACTCCAAGTAATGGGTTTGATTCTTGTAGGAAATGTTGACTTATAAACTTCTAATTGTACAAAATATCTTAGGGTTTACTAGGATATATGTTGGAAAGTTTCATGGTTACTCCAATTCCAATTGGAGATGTAATGAAAATGAAAAAATATATACATTAGTTACTTTAATCTTTGATGAACTAAATTCAATTTATTAAAGATCAAATAAAGGAAATTTTAGTGAGTCTATCATTATATGAGGTTAAGTTTATTACAATCACTAATTGTGTTCAACATATATCATTGCTAAAAAAAACTACATGAAAAAATGGAATTTGAAGTTAGTACTCTCATTATTTTATTATTTTAGAAAAAAAGGATCAGATGTTAGAACCTAGGGTTGGCAGTGTTGGGCACACCCCAAGATATATAGATCAATTAGAAATTAATAACTTAGCATTGTCAACCAAACTCCAATCGATGAACTGAGGCTTCCAAATCAAGTGTGAACTAAACTATTTGTGCATTAGAACCCTAAGATAATTGTAATATAAGTACACCTCAATATATATCATTTAGCTAGAATTGTATAACTTAGCATTATCTACCAAATCAAACCCATAATTTAAGCCTAAACTATTTGAATACATTTATCTCATAATATAACGTCAATATAATACTTTCATAGACTTTAAGTAGAAGGCATGAAATTTATAAATAATCTTAAAAGAAGGCTATTTCAAAATACATCATATGTTAAGCATTGATAGGAAAGTCTTGTTGATTATAAAGATGTTTATTTAAGTATACAATCTTAACATAATAAAGGAATTTTAGATAGGCACTAGTGGCTATCATTTGAAGAGACGGAAAGATACTCATTTCTTAGGTTAAGACTTAGTTTTGAACCCAAGTGCAAAAAATTTGAAAAGAATAGAATTTTACTTATCTATTGATCCTTCTTGAACCTTTCTTGATGGCTTGAGTGTTAAGCCTCTAAGTGATTACTTTATGTCCATACAAGTTAAGGTATATAAGAATAAAAGTTCTGATAACATAGTAACCTTCTTATAAAAGGTTCATTTACTCAAAAATAAGGATGTCTTTCATCATTTATTTGTCACTTGAGCAACTATACATTAAGAACTTTTATCATTAACTATAGGCTACATATCAACATTAATATGATCTTTTAGTTTATATTATTCTTGTTAGATAATGATGAATTCATGATATGAACTACTTATCATCAACCATTTCTACACTAAAGATAAAAGTATTCATGAAAGCTTGTGTCTCCTTTGATTTCTCTATTGCTACTTAAATTTGTTTTTCTTTGACATTAGCTTGATTTTTATATCCTTCACTTCATGTTATTTCTTCCTATCCTAAGTAACATATTTTTCTCTTTTTATCTTATTTTTATTTAAAGAGAATAGTTTGTGTGTGTGTGTGTGTGTGTGTGTGTGTGTGTGTGTGTTAAACCAATGTTCTTCATAATGATGAGTTATAGGAAGTACTAGTGAGAGGTAGTTCAAGTTGTGATTTCATTTTCTTATTAGATAATAGGTTACCACTTTAAGTCATATCTAAGACATTATTATATTCTTATATAATTTTTATAAAGCATCATGTTAGAATCATGGGAATATATAAAACTAATTTTTTTTATTTCCACTAAGATCCCATAGATCTATTAAACTAGTTTCAAAATTCATTTTATAATTTTTTTCAAAAAATAATTTCACAATATCTTCAAGAACTAAATTGTATGAAAATAGATTTTGTATTCTCGATATGGCCAAGAAGACTAAAAATATGTTATTCAAATTTTAAAAAAATTAATGGAAGATAAAAGAGTTCTACAAAACATGAAACTTTAGAATATTCTTCAAATTAGATATCAAAAGTTTAAATCCACTTGTAAATGAACACTAGATGGTTATGTATAAGTGATCCTTTATCTAAGGCATGTTGCACCATAAAAGAATACCTAATGTAAAAATCACTTCACTATTAATTACTTAGTTATTCTTAGATGCTACATGGAATTTGTAAAAAGCCTAACTAAGAAGCTTTATTTAGTTTGTTGATTTTACAAAAATATATAATTCAACGAGTTATATAAAATTATGGTTTCATTTACATAAAATTAGCCTTCCTTCAAAATTTGTTTTAGCAACTCAAAGATTATATGAAGAAGTGATTATTGAAATTACACATAGGAATTTATCATCATCATAATCCTAGCGTTGTCCCAACCAAACGGGATTGGCTCTATAAGTTCTTTTTCACCATTTACCTCTTTCAAGAGCTAGATATTTATTTATTTGTAGTTTTTTCAAATCATCTTAAATCATTTTTTCCATGTCTTCTTTGATTTTTCTTTTAGTGACTTTCCTAAAACAATGATGTAGCAACCTTTGTTTATAAGATCATTATTTGATCTTCCTTGCATATGTCCAAACTATCTAACTAATTATTCATGTAACATATCCAAAATAGAAGTTACTCCAAGTATTCCTTTGATGTTTATACTATGTAGTTTATCTCTTATAGTAATATTCAATATCGATCAAAGCATTTTCATTTTTACCACACTAATTTGTTATTCATAACTCTTTTGTACTGTCTAACATTCACTACTATATGCAATAATTCAAAGAAGAAAATTCAATTCCAAAGTAAAATTGAAGTAATATTGTCTACTTTCAACAACACTCTTTGATATCTTTATTAATGAAATGCAACAATTGTTATGCAATAGACAAAATATTTTTGTTATCTAAATTGGATCCCAATTAGTGAATCTTCTTTTATATGCAGATGATGCTACCTTAATCTCCTTTGTTATAGAAGGCATGCAAAATATGTTGCAAATTCCAAAAAATTATTATCATTCACTTGGTCTTCAAGTGAATGTGGATAGAACCAATTTGATGATATCAAGGTACAAGAAATACCTATTATAACTTTTATTTTGAAGGTACCAATGTACAAATAGTAGATTCTTTTAAATATTTGGATTTTATTTATTTAAATAATTACATGTGGAGGAAGTTCATAAAAGAAAGAATAGTATGAGGCTTTAATGTTTTGTATGCTTTCAAAAACAAGTGTAAGGATTCAGGACTTTGGGCTTGGAAGGTCTAGGAAATAAAATTTTCAAACTATCATCTATCTTATTATATTATATGGATGTGTTATGTGGAACCTATACTTAGTGCTAACTTTGAGAAGATATTGAAAAAATTAAAAAAAAAAAAAACCTTTTTTTCTCTATGAGTTAAAGGTGAAGATGTAAATACCTTAATGTTATTTTGTGAATGTGATTTACTACCTTTAGAAGTAACAGACCTATGTTAATTCATTACATACACTTATATCTTGCATATCTCAAGGAAAGAAAAATTCTCTAAAGCATTTTCGAAGCATTCATGAAATCATGGTTAGTATTTATTATAATTACAATGGTTAAAAAATAGAATATCTCTTGGGAGAAGCTACAATAAAATCTTAAGCAAATTAACTAGCTATTCAAATAGAAGATTTTAATATAGTTATGGTCTAATATATAAAGCAAGAAACAATTTTATTTATATCACATTAGATTTAATAGACAAGATGAAGAAGCTTATTATCTTGTAGGTAATGTTTCAATCAAGTATTAGAGTACCATTAGTAATCTTCACTTAATTTTACATCATCTTATAATTAAAAGTGGAAAATAGATTCAAATCTTCTAAGAAGAATAAACCTATAGATTGTACATGTCAAGAGTCCTTGAAGATGAGTTGCATGTGTTTCTTTTCTTTGTTGAGACTCCTCATTTGAGAAAATGTTATAATATTGTAGCCAAAAACTTGTATAATTTATTTTTATTACCCTTATTATTTCTTGGTTAAATTGTAGAGATTTTCTATATGTTTATTGAAAATATAATATCTATTATAAAATATTGCATAGGAAAAATTCCAAATGGAAAAACAGAAACATGAAAAAAATTCCAAGAATAACAATAAAACATAAAAGAAATAAAATGTAAGAAAATCAAAGATACAGAGGTTTTTCAAGGTTTGGCTAGGCATCTATATTCATAGTATTCTTGTACAAATGTTCTTTTTATTCCTACAAGAGCACCTTCATGAACTAAGTATTAGAAAGACTTCGTGGACAATCATAAATGGTGTTTGGATCGATATAACCCTCAATATATCAATGATAATGAAATGAAGAAGCACAAAACCTCCAATCAAATATGAACTTATCCTATTGTACATGAACTAGGTATGGCAAGGAAATGATGCAAAAGTAATGTTTTAATTGATAGGAATGACTAAGTTTAAAATTAGTGGAAAATGGACTAAGTCTGAATTACCAAAAATAAACTAAGTATGCAATGAAGTGTAAATGATGCAATGAAACTAAGTATAAAACTTGTACAAAAGGATGTATAGTATTAAAATAATATTATTATTACATAAATAGAAAGGCCTTGAATCACTTCCTAAAAATGGAAATGTTATATGGAAAACTAATTAAGTATAAAATGTTAAGAATTTGACCAAGTATAGGATGTAATATAAGAGCTATAAGTTTTAAATGTGGAATATGAATAAATAGATGCTAAATGGTTAAAATAAAGTGCTACAATATGGGAGAAAGATCTCACATCATTTCCCAAATAATGAAAATGCTTTATTGATGAATATCGAAGTGTTTTTCTCATAAGGAGGACCAAAGTAACAACAATAGAGAAAAACGTAAGTAGAATGTAATTGATAAAATAAGCTTAATTCCTTAGCAAAATATGGATTTGAAGAGTGGAATTAAACTTTCAGATGGTTAGGATATGGATAGGGTAGCTATAGGCACGATGTGAAGTCAATTTTAAGCTAAAATGGGGTTGTTTTGGCCAAAGTTTCCATCATTAACGCTAGAGCTAAAAAAAATCTATCTTTGAAAAGTGCTACGAAAGCCAAAAAATATATCTCTAGAAATTTTCATTGAAGGTACAAAAGGTGTTCATGATCACCAAGAAGTGTACGGGTGCTATGACAATTTGGGCACTAGGGAGATGTGAAACTCCATGAAAAAGAAAGAAAAGATGTTCATTATGAAGATGCATATTTAGGTGCACAATCTTAATTTGGCAAAATGATTTGAGGTAGAAACATGAGTTCATTTCTTGAATATATAGTAAAATGCTCATTTCTTAGGTGGAAGGCTTGGGTTTGAGCCTAGTGTTGTTGGGAAATGACCCAAAATTATTCTTGTGTCTTTTTGTCAACATTATGTTTATTCCTAATTCTTCCTCACTAGTTTTTATATTTTCCATGGCTGGCATGTTGTAAATTTATCAAATTCAATTTAAGGAGGCTCATTGTTTTAGGACTTTCCATGTTTAATCCTATCCCTGGCCCTATATATGAGTGCCTTTGGAAAGACCTTTTGTATCAGTGTATGTGATTACAAAGTGTTGTTGTGACATCCCATCCCGAGATGTCATGGAAAACATCAAATATATGTTATATTATACATTATGCGTAAGAAGACAATATACCAAATGTTAAATATATGTACTTCATTCAACTTCCCGTGACATGGTTGTACTGGCTCCGTCACTCCATGTTGGCATAACCCCCAAGTATAAATGTCTTAGGTTAAACCCTAAAAGGTTACCACAAAGAGACATGTATGTTATTACAACATACCCTTTTAGGTCTTGTTATAATAATGATAACACTTGTTATGAAGAATCACCATCTTTGTTATGCAACAGCATCATTTGGGAACAAGGTCATGACAATCTACTCCCTTTAGGTTTCGTTAGTCCTTGAATGAGTCCACATTCATTATCTTTTTCTAGATCCAATGCTTTCTTTCATGATTCTATGCCTCAATAATTTTATTTCTTCTTTGAGCTTAAAGTTGTTTCTTACTTATTCTGTAAACAAAATATATGTGAGAAAAATATATGAAAAATTAAATATTACTTTTTTTAATTCTTGATTCATTTTCTAAGATAATGACAAGAGGTGAATTAAAGGTCTACCAACCACGAATCATCAATCTAACCAAGGTCACACAAAGTGTAACTCGTATCTGGTTATCCACATGAATGCAAGTCAAATCCTTTATTTCCAACTTCCATTACCCTAGATACTTCACTTATCTAATTAAAATATAAATTAAACATTTAAGAAAATACTAAAATCATAAATAAAAGTAAGGGTGAGATACTTCTTAATCTTGATTGATGAGCAGTGGTACCCCTATGCTCAACCATACGAATCACTAAGGCATTTATGCATCATCTAGTCGAATTTTATGGACCTATAGTTCTCAAGTTCACTAGCTCTTCTAGGAAGTAAAATGGGTGTTGAGAACATTCGTTGTCTTCCTAACTATACTTGTGAGGCTCAAGGCTATGGTTTAAGTGTAATTGAGGTATATGATTTTTCTTATTTTATATTTTATAATTTTGATCACCTACAACAAGAATTTCAAGTAATTTAAGATCTAATTCACCTACTACCTAGCTAACCTAACACAAGTAACTATTCCACTTTCCTGGACACATCTTGAACACATATAGTGTTGCTGGGCTACCAAACGTTAAGCGTTGTTAGGTTACTAAGCACTATATGAATACTTGAAGTGGTCATGCTTGTGTTCATTAAAAATTAGAAAGTAAATTGCTTAATTGAAATGCATTTAAGTAAAGTGCATTAAAAAATATTAATATATTCTCAATTTTGTAAGGATTATCAAAAGAGTTCATTTTATTCCCGTCACACTACTACACTCATACATTAGTGCTTGAACAAAGAATCGTACACATTTAGACTCCTTTTGTGGGCACTCAGAAAGTATTCTAACTTTGAGGAAAATAAACTACAAGAGCTTTGGTACTTTGACTAGAAACTAAAAAATGACTACCAAATCAAGAGCTCAAGCACTATATTTATAGGCCAACATAGACCCCTCAATGTCAGACACTCAATGTGGCATTAAGACCTCAACATTGAATACCTGATGTAGCCATGACATCATGACAACTAGAAAACATGTTTCATCATATGTCCACAACTGAATGAAAGTTGTCCTCTCAAGTGTAGAAGAGGAGAAACAAGTTCTTTACAAAATATTGGGTACGTATAGAATTATTAATTGACATACAACTGATTAAATGGAACAAGTAGACTCTAAGTGCCCAAGTGTAAAGAGTTATAATTTTTACAAGATTAGATGTTCATGATATGAAAAGTGAATACCCTGGATAACACTGACATCCAATACCTCTTAGAAGCAAAAGAATGAGAGAGAAGATCCTACAATCATGAATGGTCCTCATTGTATGGCACTACTACATCATCCTTGGTGAAGATAGTCCCACTCTAGTCCATGCTTCCCACTATAATCACAAAAAAATCATGAATTGGTATCCAATGTGTAACACATAGCTATTAAATGCCTTATCTCATTAGTAGTTACACTCAGCTACATTGTGATTGTGGTAGATTGATTCCTTTAGTAGTGTTATTGGGAAGGTTAACAAATAGGATCAAATAGATAAGCAGTCCATTAAATTTGAAAAAAGTTCAACACAAGGAAATATTTGAAGCGAGTGTAAGAATTCATAATAATAAAGAGGAAAATTCACTAAAAAATGTTGTGAAGATGTGCACAATTGGATGTCATTGATGGGATAAACAAAAATANGATGTGCACAATTGGATGTCATTGATGGGATAAACAAAAAGNTGGATGATTAATGGTTATAGAAGGTTAAATACAAAAACCTGAAAGAAACTAACTAAGAATTCTAACACATCAAACCAGGACATCAAACCTGAACATGAAACCGGTAGTGAGGCAAGACATGAAAAACATAGATGGATGAGAGAGAGTGGAATTGAGTTCTTGATTAAGGTCACATGAAGCCCCTTATGGATTTTGTAGTTAAATGACTTGATAGGATCCATCCTTAGTCTAGACCAAAACCAACCATGTTCAGTGACTTCGCATCAACATTTTAAGACCAGACCATCCTCTGAGACACAAGAGTGCTCCCACAAAACAACCACTATTCCTTATTAGAGAAGTAGGAAGTGACGAAGGGCCTTAGTTAGAGGGGACTAGTCCCATAACCAGTGCTTGTAGCCCATTTATTCTATCTAAGGGATGTGCTTTGAATTTCCATTGTTGTTTTTTTTTGTTTTTTTTGTGAAATGGGAACCACACCATGCAAAGACATATGCATTTATTTTGTCCAAGGGGTGTGCTTTAAATTCTCATTGTTTTTTTTTCTAATGAGAACCACACCATGTGAGGATGTATGCATTTATTTTGTCCAAGGGATGTGCTTTGAATTATATCCCTTTTTTTATGAGAACCACACCACGCAAGGACTTATTTAACTTCCTTTTATTAGTCAACATAGAATGGTAAGAAGTCTATGAAAATACACATGCACCCAGGCAAACAAAAAAGCACAAAAAATACTAAATGCCCTTGAAGCCACACTCTACTCAAACCTTTGAATCCTTTCCAATTCTAGAAACTACCAAAGTCACAAATTTATTAAATTTTGTTAATGAAAAAGGGACTACACATTTCTAGAACAAGAAAAACCATAGATTTTGTGGATGGGTGGATGTTGTGGACTCACTACCTATTGCATGAAAAAGAAACCATGTCCTAATTATCCATAATGAAATTCAAAGCTAGAATCTAGACACCAATAATCAAATAACAAAAATAGTACATACCACCATCAATCAACACATTGCCACTCTACTTGGCACTTATGAACAAAAAGTTAGAAAATCACATCAAAATAAAAGAAAATATAAAAGAACGTATAAAATATTTAAGAAATAGTAAATGTACTAATGATGGTGTAAAACAAAAATAAAAAAAGATTAATAACATGAAAACAAGAAGATGTAAAATAAAGAATGTGTAAAACAAAAAGTTGACAAATAAAAAAATGTGTAAAATAAAAAAAAAGTTGAAAACCTGAGAACCTTTTTATATGGTTAGCATGGGGGGCCATCTTCCCCATGACTAACCTGAAAGGAGGAGATCCAAAATATGGAGCATGATTGTCCATTTGATGAGGCTTTTGTTGTATTAGCTAGCTTATGCTCATGGAAAGGTTTAATTTATTGGATGTTAACTAGCTATTTCTTGTTTGGGCTCTTTGGTTTATAAATCATCATGGCCCCAAAAGAAAAAGTCTCATAAATAATGTAAGGTCTTTTCCACAATGTTTAGAATTTAGATTGTTGAGGTACATGTGTGGGGTTCCAATAAAGAACCTTATCTCCTAGTTGGAATTTAACGTTTTTGATTTTTAGGTCATGATACTTTTGTTGTAGGCCTTGTGCAACTCATTAGATGATAAGGCTACGAATTGGTTTTCATCTAGCAGGTTGAGATTCATTAGTCTTTCTTTTTGTGCTAGACTTAAGTCAAGGTCTAGGTTACAAGCTATTGAAAGTGTATGAAGCTTGGATCAGATAGAGCGTGTTGGTAATTTTTAGTACACAAGCTCATAGGGAGAATAGCCTATAGGAAGTTTCCATGTTGAGCAGTAGGCCTAAAGGCCATCATTGAGCTTTGTGCTCCAATCCTTCCTATACTTTCTAACAGTTCTCATTAGTATCATAGTGATTTCCCTATTGGTAACCTCAACTTGACCATTAACTTGGGGATGGTAAGGTGTTGTGAGTTTATGTTCAACCCCCAAGCGTTACATGAGCTTTCAAAAATTATTGCCTATAAAGTGAGTTCCATTATTAGAAATTAATGCACATGGCATACCAAACCTATTTACAACATTTTTTTGTACAAACCAAGTAGTAGTGAAAGATGTACAGTCAATGATGACTACTACTTCTACCCATTTCATACAATATCAACAATGACTATGATGTACACCTTTTCATTTGAAATGGGCATGATGGAGCCCATGAAATCAATGCCTCAAATGTTAAAGGGTTCTAGTGATTAAATCCATTATTGCAGTCCCTCCATTCAGGCAGTCATTCCATCATCTCATTGGCATCATTCATAAGAGTAGATGTAATGATGAGCATATCTAAAGATTGTCAACCAATAGTACCCTGCCATCAGGATTTTAATGGTCGTGCATCTCCTAGCATGGTGTCCTCCACAAGGACCTTCATGAGCATCTTGGAGAACATGCATTTGATTAGCATCAAGGACACACTAATAAACTAGATGATCAACAAATACCTTGTAGAGGTGTCCATTTATTTTCATGAAGTTTTTTACCCAATGAAGAAACTACCATTTCTTCTAGTGGTCCAACCCTTGTGACATCTCCTGAGTGAGAAGATAAGTGAGAATGCCATCATACCATTTAAGCTCATTGGAAATTTGTTTAATTATAGCCCCAGCAAAGAGGATTTCATTAGGGAACATCTTAGAGAGTGGGTTTTCTTCTTCGTTGTTGTCCCATTGCAACCGAGACAAGTGATCAACAATCACATTCTTAGTATCCTTTCAATCTACCATCGTAAGATCAAATTCTTGTAAGATCACCAACCACCATATGGCACGAGGGCTCATCATTGGCTTGTTAATCAGGAAATGGATGGCACTATGGTCTATGTGCATAAGCACCTTGTATCCAAGCACATAATGCTTAAACTTCTCTAGAGCAAACACCACTGCCATCAATTCTTTCTCTGTACTAGTGTAGTTTAGTTGTGCACCCACAATGCTTCAACTAATGCAGTGGATGTAGTATGGATGCTTCTTGTCATCTAACTACATTGGCATAGCTTCCAAGGCATAATTTGATGTGTCCATCATTATATGAAATGGCTTGGACTAGTCAGGTGCTTGTAGAATTGGAGTTTCTACAAGCTTATCTTTTAGTTGCTAGAATGCTTTTTTACATTTCCTGGTTTAGACAAAGGAAGCATCTTTCTTTGTTAGCTTCACCAAATTTTTTTTGATCTTATAGAAATTCTCTATGAATCATCAATAGTAGCCATTATGTCCAAGGAATGATTGAACATTTTTAATAGTTTTTGGTTGATGCGTTATTCCTTAGACAACCCTCATTTTCTTAGGGTCTACCTTAATCCCTGCTTGCAATAGTCTATGCCCCAATATAATGCCCTCCTAAATCATTAAGTGACTTTTCTACCAATTGAGCCATAAGTTGGTTTTCACACATCATTTTAGCACTTACTCAAGGTAGTCCAAGGCTTGCTCAAATGTAGCTCCATAAGTGGAGAAGTCATCCATGAAGACATCCACACCACTACCAATCTACTATATAAAAATGCCTAAAGCAAAGCATTGGAATGTGTTAGGAGCATTGCATAAACCAAATGGCATCTTGCAATATGCAAAAGTCCCCTAGGAACTCATGAATGTTGTTTTTTCTTAGTCCTCTGGTGTAATTTGAATTTGGTTATAGCCACTACAACCATCTAGAAAATTGTAGTAGCAATGCTTAGATATTATGTTGAGCACCTAATCAACAAATGAAATGGAAAATGATCTTTGAATGTTTTCATATTCAATAGCCAAAAATCAATATAGACCTACCACTTGCCACCTTTCTTTTGCACAATTATGAGTAAACTAACCCACTCACTATTTGCAATGGAATAAATGAACCCTGCCTTGAGGAGTTGTTTGATTTCCTCCTTGACAATCTAATTCAGTTTGAGGTTCAAATGCCTCTATGGCTATCTTTTTGGTTTCATGGCTAGATCAATGTAGATGTGATGCTCACATATCCTAGGATCAATCCCTATGAGTTTGGGATATGATCAAGGAAAAGCTATTGACCATTTTTCAACTATCTTTAATAGCATTTTTTCTACTCTTGAGCAAGATTTTCATTGATTATAACTAGCTTCCCATTTTTAAAAAACACATATTTCATTCTAATAGGTATCATTTTTAGTTCAAGGGGCTCTTGCTTGAAGTTTTTAGGAATTTCCAACTCTCCCTAGTGAGTATCATCTTTTGTATCATCAGAGAGTTGGTGATGAACTTACTTAAGTTCATCCATGCTTGTGACATATGCACATGTTAGGCTCTCAATTAGTTCTATGCAAAGTGTGCTACTTTCAAAATCAGTGGTCAACCACTAGGTACCCTCCTATTTTTTGGCTACTGCATACAGACACCTTTGGATTTCTGCTTTTAGTGCACACTACTTGCATGCAGACATAGATGCTTGCTTTACAGCCCAAAGTATCTACACACAATTGCACCCTATGTTGTTGTATGCAATGTATGGAACTCTCTTCTTCTTGATCTTTCCAAATGCATTTTCTTTAGATATTTTTAGGGAAAGATCTCTGATGCCCATCCTTGCATCAATGATGCTCAGCCATGCCCTTCCCATGATGATTGGGAAATCCCCTTTGTAATTATTCACTTTAATTACCAGGAAATCAGTATGATAAGACCACCCATGGATAGTCATAATCTCTTCTACTAATCCCAATGGAATAATGATGGACTAGTTTTCCAATTCTAATATGATGTTTCTCTTCTTGAGAGGAGGTAGGTTCCATGTGGTGTACATCTCATGGAAAATAAAATTGACACTGGAACTTGAATCAAGAAGAGCCTTGCACAATTCATTCCCAGCAATTTGCAAATAAATTAGAGGAATTCCAAGATCAATTAATTTCTTGGGAATGTTTCAGCATGGATCCAATCAAATACAATATGAGTAAGCATGACAGTATGGATCCTAGGAAAATTCTGGTTTGAAGGGGACTCAAAGGCATTAGGTATAGCAAAAGATGTAGGAGTAGCATGGTCAACCATGGATGTATGTGAGGGCGTAGGTAGACTACAAGGTTAAAAGAAAGGTCTTTTCTTTGATTGAGTATTTGACCCATCTGATTGATGAACCAGTTATAAGTTAATAGCCCTCATAGCATTGCGTTGTTGTGGTTGAGCTAGTAGTTCACCCTACATAGTGGAGCAGGTGGTAGTTGTGCAAGTGGAGGAAGAACATGTGCAAGGATAGGAGGAGTATAAGGGTAACAGGTGGTATCCCTTCTTTCATGTGGATAATGTGTTTAGTAATAATTAGAAGGGTGGTACCAAGGCTAAAAAGTAGAGACGTGACTGGAGGAGTCACATGGAGATAGGGGTTGCTGAACATAATAACCATATGGATCAAGCTATCAGTAAGGTTACTATTGCCTTGGTGGTACCAACACCAATGATTGTGATTGCTACCACTATTGATACTACTCATACAATTGTGGTAGAGCTCCACTTCAATAATACTGATGTTGCTAGTGGAACTGCCTAAAATTACTTTGAGGATAAGGTAATCTTCTAGATTTTTGCCTTTGTGTTAGTTGTGGATTTAAAGCATACACCCTAGACTCTTGTAAATGTGACACAATGGAGCAACATCCCTTAGGATGTTCATATTGACAAACATCACACCCTTGATCATCATTTGATTCACTATCCACAACTTCTTATATTGTAGCAATTTTTCCCTTACCTTTGTGATAGGCATGTTCAGCTTCCTTGTGCCTCCTATGCTCACGATCGCTATCTTAGTCTTTGGACTCTTTAGCAATTTTGAGAATAGCTTGAAATATTCTATCTATGGAGTTCCATAACTAATTAACCTTCGTTGTAAATTCAAATTGAAATTTTTGGAGTGGCAAGGTTTTCTTATTCACCTCCTCATTAGGTATGGACTTGTCCACATTGTTGTAGAATTGACCTCCCTCTTGCAAATGGAAGGATCACAATTGTACTCTTATGCACTTCCTCTTTTCCTTACTTTGCCATCCTCTTTGGCTACCTGCTTGATTAATCTTTGTATTTGATAGGCACTTAGTTCTAACAGTTACCCTTGGGCATAAACACTAAGGGTTCTCCTCATTTCTGATCAAAGCCCATCTACAATGTGGTGAGGTTGATCCAGTTGAGAATAATCATGGCTAGGATATTTTTCCATCAAGGAATAGTATCAACCTATGGCAGCATCTAAGGGTTCATGTATTCCTTATTTCCATACTTGGATTTGCCTTCTCAAGTTGGACACTCTAAAGTATGTTTGATATTTTTCATTAAACAATTCAAGCATGGTACTCCATCATCTGATAAATTCCAACTCTAGGAACTAAGACTAGTTCTTTGCTTCTTTAATGAGTGCCCTTAGGAACAACTTTAGTTTTTGCCATGCATTCTCTACGTTCTACAAGGCACATGCATCCTAAAAAGTTTGGAGATGATTCTGTGAATCAAAATTATATCCCCCTTAAAATCAAGGAATATTGTTCATGTCTAGCCTTTTAATATGACTATCCTTCACATGCCTTGTTGGAATTCTTATTACCTCTATAATATTAAGGATACTTTGGGTAGCAAACAAAGGCTCATCGAGGCCTTAATCATGATGCCTATGATGCCCTCTACTACCTCTTCATTCATAGCGATATGCCTCTCTTGAATGTCTACATCCTTGGTCTTTCCTTTCATGATAGTCCCCTTGATCATTTTGGTTCCATTAGTCATTTTGTTCATTTCGGTCACCTCCATCACAGTCTTGTCTTCTACAGTCATGATCAAACCCAAAAGAGGAAGAAGAAGAAGATGACAATGAAGGAGAAGAGAAAGGAGAATCAGCACTACCACAATGCCTGCTGCCACCTCTTTGATGATCACAACCACAATCATAATCTTGCTTTTTGTTTACATCCCTACCTTAACTTGCATCTCTAGATCCTTCTTTGTCATTGGATCCATTTTTACTAAAACTAGAATTATAAAATATGGACTGCAAGTTCTAGTTTTGACTTGCTTCACTAAAGTCAAAGAGAGGAATTTCATTGAATGGAAAACCCCCAAAGAAGGGTTCTCCACTAGCTTGTTGGTATAACAAGAATGGAAAATGGTTAAATCTTTTTCCCTTCAAAGATTCATAGTGTTGTTCTAGCTATTGATCTTATAGGCATTGTGCCTCAGTGGGATGATAATCTCTGGCATTAGTATCTTGCACAACATAGTCAACATGACGTTTCAAAAGACCATTCGTATAAGTATTTGATGAATTATTGTAGAAATAAATTGATCAAGCAACAACACAATGTTACCCTCCATGTCACACCACCAGAGTTATTCATCCTGGTGTAGGATGAAGGTGAAGTTTGATACATACTCATCAGGATGAGCATATACAATTTGATATTGTTGAGGCACTAGCCAATACGCTTTATCAAACTTGGGTGGAGAATCGCTCTTATAAGAAGACATTTTCAATTAGAAAAATCAAAATCACAGTGTACTTCTAAATATTGTTGTAGTAATCTTAGGATGTGATGTGACTCTAAGGTTCATTCCAATGATTTAAATACTTTTCACTAGGTCCTAAATAGCACACGAAACAACCAAAAGGTCCCCAGCAATGATGCCAATGATGAGTAGTGAGATACCCCTACACCCAACCATATGAATCACTAAGGCGTTTATGTGTGATCTGAGTGAATTTCATGGACCTATAGTTCTCAAGTATACTAGCTTTTCTAGGAAGTGAAATGGGTGTTGAGAATGTTCGTTATCTTCCCAACTATAGTTGTGAGGCTCAAGGATATGGTTTAAGTGTAATTGAGGTATATGATTTTTCTTATTTTATATTTTATAAGTTTGATTGCCTACAATAAGAATGTTAAGTAATTTAAGATCTAATTCACCTACTGCCTAGGTAACCTAGCACAAGTAACCATCCCACCTTCTTGGACACATCCTGAATACATATAGTATTGCTAGGCTACCACACATTAAGCATTGCTAGGTTACCAAGTAGTATATGAATGCTCAAAGTGGTCATGCTTGTGTTCACTAATAGCTAGAAAGTAAATTGCTTAATTCAAATGCATTTAAGTAAAAAGTATGAAATTAAAGTGCATTAAAGAAAATATTAATCTATGTTCAGTGTTGTAAGGATTGTCAAAAGAGTTCATTTTGTTCCCATCACACTGTTACGCTCAGGTACATCAATACTTAAATAAAGAACCATACACACTCAGACATCTTCTACATAAACTTAGAAAGTATTCTAACTCTGAAGAAAATAAACTACAAGAGCTTCACTACTTTGACTAGAAACTAGAAACTAACTGCTAAATTGCAAGCCTAGGTGCTATATTTATAGGCCAATGTATACCCCTGACGTTAGATACCTAGCATTGCATCAAGACCCCAACATTGGATACCTGACATCAGTGACTGGAAAACATGTTTCATCATTGATCAACCTTATGAATTGATGAAAGTAATTGTAATTCTGTCATAAGTGGTATATGATCATATGGTCTTGTTCAGGATTGTAAGGCTTGATCTTGACTCTTCTCAACAACTGTAGTAACTTTTTTAACATCGTACCAAATATAATCCAAAGTCTCAATGAAGAATGTTTTTGATCCATCCTATAGCAAAGTAATTGGTAAACTATGGTTCTTGATAAGTACTATTCATCAACATCATCTATCTCTGAATTATGGGATTTGATTTATCTACTAAAGATTCAAAATAAGTAGAATATACACTGGCCAAATGTTGAATTGATGGAAACATCTTGTTTAAATCAAGTTCATCTTCCAAGGATTCTTTTACACATCCATATTTTAAGAATTGAGACACTATTTCCAACTTTTGTATTGAAGTCTTCACAAAGAATAAATAGAACTAGATTATTATAGCTCAAAAATAACTTATTCTTCAAACTTTCTTCTATTTGCTTAATCAAGCATGCTTCATGATAGTCTAACATCTGAACATGTTGATTTGGTTATTAAATGTGTGTTAACAATGCATACACATCTTTCTTATAGATGGATTTTTAGAATAACTCCCAAGGATATGTGATTTTTCCAAAATCTTGACTATTCTTTCCTTTTTATCACTTGAAGTTTTGGGAATTCAAAAATCATATTTTCTAAATCCCATTCAAATCTTTCTACCAATTCAAACTTGGCTTCTTTATAAAAGATCACTCAACCATCCATGTTGTGATCTCTATAATAGGCTAATCTATATGGCTTAAAAGAAGAACTTCCACAAGAATCATTTTGTGGATAAATACCTCTAAATCCCATGTTTTCCAAGTCTAGTTGAAATTGATATAGAAATGCTTATGAAAAGACTTCTTGTAGGCATAAAACATCATCATTCAAATCTTGTAATTCTACTAAGATGCATGGGTATCAATATTCATCCCAATCCAATGTTCATGATGGACATAGCAAATGTTGTTTCTCACTTGCTAGATTTTTTACAAGCATGTTGCATGTTGCAACTTTCATTCTCATTCTTGGATTCTCTTCTAAACCATTTCACTTCATGGGTATCATACACCTTGTTGAAATAATATTTTGAGTCTCCATGTTGTTTTGTCATATGTTTTGGTTGTAGGACAAATTGATATACATTTACTTGATCATTGAAGTTCGTTTTGTTTCATCAAATGATACAACCATTGAACTAATTTAACTAATTTACTACATTATCTAATTTTAGTAATATTAAATGCATTATCTAAATCTTAATGGCCTTTCTACCCTACTTTAAGACACTAACTCCAGTAGTGTAACTAATGACATTCTATAGAGATCTTAAGGGTATTTTCAAAGGTTATTTTCCCAACAAGGCATGATTAGTTATCCTCATGGTGACTTTTAAGGCATAGTTTCATAATATCATCAAATTATCAAGTCCCCAAATGATAAATTTGACCTCACAGTTAAGTTCACAAGGGTGAAAAATGTTGAAAATGATCATTCATATGTTGAAAAAGGACATCGTATGCTCAAGTTATACTAAAATTAAACTTTTGAAGGTCTTCAAGCACTATATTAGTAGTGGGGAAAAACTAATTTTTAGGATTTCTTGGGATTGATCTGACTTCACCATTGTGTCTAGAAGGTTGAAATCTATAGAAAATGACTATTCATTTATTAAAAAATGCTCTCAAAATTAAAAGTCATTGTTTCTAGAGTTCAAATCCTTTGACGTAAAAAATGAGACTTCCCAAGAGGTGACTCATTCCAATACTACTGTAGGATGAGCACACTTAACTATAGAATTTTTATTCTTATGATTACCAAGGCATCAATTTCAAAATTTGAAATTTATTCTTGTATGTTCTTATGTTAAATTTTATTTGACAATGGAAATTTTGAATTTCAAGATTTCCAAGACTTCCATCAAAGATGGTCCCTATAATCAACGACATTATTGGTGTTAGGGGAGTGCCTATAATATATGGCCCTATCGGTGTCTGTGGAGCACCAAGGCTACTTGTAATAGATAGCATTATTAATGCCCATGGAGCACCAGTGGTGCCTATAATTCGTGGCACTGAGAGTACCTATAATCTGTGGTGTTGTCAATATCTAACAACACTATTGGGGCTAAAAATCATGGTAGATTTTATGGTGATGGAAATAGCAGTGACGATAGTGTAGGTGGCACCATTGATGAGCAATAGCGGCAGGGCATGTTGAATGCAACAATAGTAGGTGTGGAGGGCGACAACAACACATGGCAGAAAATAGCAATGGATCTAAAATTTTGTTCATTGGGTTGAGCATTAGTGCAATGGCTAGAATAGGAGTTGCATAGTTGGGGTTGCAGCATGGTGTGAGGAAAAATAGCAAGGATCTATGCCGAGGGTTTCAATGGCACTACTACCAGAGCATGCAAAGGAAAGCAGCTACTGACAGTATGTGACTAGTGAGTAGCATGGTGCAGATCTAGGCATAGCAGGGTGTAGTGAGGTGAAGGAAGGTTTTGTTAGTAGTAGAGGGCATCGCATAGTAGATTTGGATAGCGTGATCTCCTTTTGGTGGTGGTACATGATGGTGATGTAGCAGCCCTTGCATGTTCCTTACTTTTAGAGGGCAATGACCCTCCCATAAGACTTGCAATACCTGATAGGGCTTATGCAGCCCTTGCAAGGCCAACGTAGCTCTTACTGGGCCTGTGTAGCCTGTGTAGGCCAACATAGCTCTTGTTGGGCTTGTGTGGCCCTTGCAGGTTGACGTAGCTAGTAAGATATATATATTTAAAGATTAGAGGATGTGGTTTTGGTTTAAACCCACAACCTCTTATTTAAAAATATTTTAAAAAAGTTTTTATGATTATCTTATTCAACCTTATCTCGGTGGTTGATGTGGTCGTTCAACCAATGAAAGGGTAAGGGTTCAATATTGGTTCTGGTTTTGATTTCCAACCCTAAAATTTTGACTTTTTTTATATAAATAATAATTTAACATTATTTAAATGCACGCAACATGAGAAATTTAAAAACATGATATCTCTTAAGCTGTAAGTCCAATTGAGACAAAATTTTTACCATTGGAATTGACTCAACAAGTACTATGCATTGGATATAGTTTTAGGATTCAAAAATGAATTTTAATTTTCAAGATTTTAAAAAAATCCAACTACCTTATTCTACCAAAACAACATTACTAGGCTACTATATGGAAGACATGAAAGGTCCATGTTAGTAGCTGTGATTGTGGAACTCAAACTTTGGACCTTTGACTAAGTTCACTCCTGAGGCAATCAAGGACCAACTCAAAGGATCCCCATTATGGCCTATTCTCTCTAAAAGTGGTTCCTAGTACTTAGGAGAGACATACCAATTTTGGTACAATGAAGAAGAAGGCACCACCATTGATATTGGTGGTGTTTCTGTGGATTTCTCTGCTAAAGCCATTTCAGAAGTGTTAAATCTTATGAATACAGGGCTAAAATTTGCTCACCTACCCACTCGCTCTGATGCTGATGCATGGAAGATTTGGTAGAAAAGGGTGTACAACAAAGAAGATAAAGAGTATGGAGAGTTGACACTAGAAGAGAGGATCTATTTCAAGATCAGCACTTATCACATCTTCCCCACAAAAGGATTGAATAGAATCTCCACGTATGAAACTAAAGGAAGTGCTATATTGATGGGCAAGGTTAATGCCAACCTACCCCATCTATATCTTACAGAGGTTTTGAGGTGGTTCGAAGAACACAACATGGAGAGGTTCATAATGCCCTTCCCCTATCTCATCAGGAAACTGTGTCGATGTCCTAAAATTCTGGGGTACACCAATGACATCCCTAGAAGGGCCTAAAATGCTTCATTTGCTGAATTGCTAAAGCCACCAACCCCAAGGAAAAGTGATGGTGAGACACTAGAGCCTAAACAAGAACAAATAGTGGGGCCCACTTTACCTCAAACTACAGGGCCTAGCCAACTTCCAAGCACAAGTCCCAGTCAACAACAAGAAGTGGGGCCTAGCACAGGCCAGCAAGACCAACCAACACCACCATTGCAAGATTATCGATCGTTGATGAGCCATCTCAAGGCCATCGCTGAGACAGTCAGTTTGGGAAGACATGATAAGACCAATCTCTTCAGGGTCATAGATGATGTCGTGCAACCCATGGTCTCAATCGATGGCACGTGGGATGAGTTGTCAATTCAAACAAGAGGAGGGACATCACATTGGTCACAACAGATTTCAAGGAATGATGCATCTTTTTAGGTGAAATTAGAAACTGGTGAAGGGGCCATAGTAGTGGTCATGCAGCACCAAGATGTAGTGGGAGCTATAGAAGGGATCACAGAGCACATAAAAGAATCATTCAATGTCCATGTTATGCCACCGGTAGACTTTATGGGAGTAAGTAATGCTCAACCTCTAGCCAGTCCCTCGACAACTCTTGTGGAGCATAAGGATATTCTTGATCAGTTGCTACAGATAGGACAAGTGATGATGTCCCTATATGACATCCCTCAAGATGTCACAGCAACTCAATCAAACCTCATCTCTACAAAAGTAAAGTTGCTTATGGTAGAGATCAGGGTGAGCATGTAGAGGTAGAGTTGAAAAGACTCCAAGAGAAGCTCATCACCCTACAGCTGCACAGTGGGACCCACCTCAATTCATTCTCACAGACCAGCTAAAGTCCTTCCAAACAAAGAAACTCAATAAATTGTTGGCAAAAAATAAAAGAGTGGCAAAGGAGAAAGAGAAGGCTAATTGGAATGCTTCCAAGGCACAAGCTTAAACATATGCATATGCTAAAGCACTCAAGGCCTTACAAGAGGAGAATAAACAGCTTGCCATGGATAATCTCCAGTTGACCACCATAGAAAAACAAAGGAATGTTCTTGAAGAAAAATTTCAGCAGTTACAAGAACAATTAGTCAGGATCAACAAGGACATGAATTGCTTGGATAGAGAAAATTGAACCCTTTCAATGGGGGAGATATGCACAATCTATCAAAAGATGGTAATTGAAATAAGCACGTGGCAAAACAAGGCCAAGCAACATGAGAAGCTAAAGGAACACTTTAGGGATCAGGTGGGAATGTATAAACAAGTAATAGAAAAGGAAATCCATATGGCCAAGGTCCATATCAACACTCTCAGTTCTTAAAACACTGATTGGCAGGCCATATTGGATACCTATGCATTTGTCCACCAAGTAGAACTCAAAAGCCAAGACCTGCAGATACAAGATCTTATAGAGTACATGGAATTGGCAAACCTATGGTATGCCAATTTAGCCATGTTAACAGCAGGATGCCCAAAAATAGAGTTAGAGAAGCAGGTATCAACCACCTACGTGAAGTATGAAATAGAATTTGTTGAGCACAAGAAGATGCTATAGAAATTAGAAGTGGAAAATTCTAAGTTAGAGGTGGTCAAAACTAGCTACCAAGGACAAAAAGATGTTATGGTAGATTTGGCTCGATGGCTCATAGATTACCAAGAATACAAGAATAAAGCCAAAGCCTATGAAGATAAACAATGGCTATTCATGGCTTGGTATGTCAAGGCCAACTAGATGTTCCTACAACTACTGTGTCCATGGGAGGTGCTGACCTCATCAAACATTGGAGCATCAGCATGGACGGCACAGGATCCCTGAATCAAAGAGGAAAAGCTCTAGGCACTCCTTCAAAGCCATCAATTTCCAAAACCTGGAGCACAAGACAAGAGGAAGAAACCCATGGAGAAACCACCACCACCAAGAATCACATGAGTTCCAATAAATTTTATAATTCTATGTCTATGTCCCAATTTTATTGTGTTCAACTCTCCACCGTGGCATGAATAAATTTCTAATTAGTCAATAATCCCATACGTATCCACTATGTAATCAATTGAACTTGTTCTCATTTTGTTCAACTTGAGGATGAGTTTTCATTTAGTCATGGGGGTATGATGAACCATTAATTGTTAGGCTCCGATATCGGATCCGCGATATTGGGTATCGCAGCCTGGCTAACAATATCGAATACACAATATTGTGACTCCTGTGTAAGCCTATAAATACACATTTGGGTGCATAGGAAGAGGGGAGTTAGTCAATATTAGAGCAATATCTTTTTGTCATTTTTTAATCCATTTTCAATTCTTTTCCTAATGCATGCCCACAGTGTGATGATTGTAATTGTACAGAACCTTTATTCGAGTGTGACGTACTTGAACACACGCATGATCAGCAATAGAGATTGAGATTACTCCATCATTGNTAATTGTACAGAACCTTTATTCGAGTGTGACGTACTTGAACACG
>MNCI01033729.1:21007-108010 GCA_015680685.1 Gnetum montanum | reverse complement strand
ATCATTTACTATTCATGTTGTTAATTACAGAATGAGTATGACTTAATTACNGAGATTACTCCATCATTGTAGCATTCACTTAGTTTTAATTATTTAATTATTATTG
Source organism: Gnetum montanum (assembly GCA_015680685.1). NCBI lineage: Eukaryota > Viridiplantae > Streptophyta > Gnetopsida > Gnetales > Gnetaceae > Gnetum > Gnetum montanum. The sequence continues at coordinate 107,904 of MNCI01033729.1, read as the reverse complement.
TTATTTATTTTTTTCTTAATTAATATTTCTTTACGATCATTTACTATTCATGTTGTTAATTACAGAATGAGTATGACTTAATTACGAACATTTAAGTGTAACTACCTGGTAACCCAGTAGCATATCTAGGAGCGCTCAAGTAATATACACTTGGTAATCCTAAAAGTAGTACATGAAGTCCAAGATGTGGATGGATGATTAAGGATGGATGCTCATCCAACTTAGGCTAGCTTAGATTTTGCTTCTCGTTCCCTATTAGCTTAAAACAAGGTTATTTTCCATTGTCTCTAGGAGTAGCACTAGTTTACGACTACATCATACACCTCACTCTAGACTAAACCATACGTGATAAAGTAAATACTAGTCCAAGTGGGAAGAAAACAAACTATGATCAACATGTAACTATCTGGATACAATAACTAGCCCATCTGCTGAGTTCGACTGGATCGTGCATGAACACTCATATTCATATGGTTGAGTATAGGGATACCTCGCCACTCATCACCAGTACCATTCATGGCCACAGAAACCTATAAAAGACAATCTAAAGCACCATTTATAGGTTCAATAATTTTCTTAAGGTTTCACACTTTTTGTAATCTAAGACCATTGTCATACACACATTTTTGCACAAAAAATTATTCATAGTTCTACACATGGGAATCCTCAAGCACTCAAGAGTTTTTACAAGTTTCCACACTTGTATTATCTTGAACCTAACATAAACACCCTATGACCTTGTGGCCTCATAACCACCTTTGGGGTTTGTGAATTTTCAAGATCTATACTGCACTCCTAGGATTCCTAACTCCCAGTGTAGAGCATTTGGGTAGCTTAGATATTTCACACTTCTCAAACCCCATCATAGCCAATGTTGTAGATTTGAGGTTACAGTTGAGGAAAGTTCAAAAGCATAAAGAGTGGCTTAGCACCTAGATTGTCGAGCAAATTGCATCAACTTCAATCCCCCCCCCCCCTTGGCTGCTCATTCAGGCACTATTTGTATACATTTTCTTTAACTTATTCTTTATTTTTTCTCAATAAAGTTTTAATTTTTAGGTTTTATGTACAAAATATATTTTTTTATTATTTGTATATTATTCAAATCTACTATCAGTTTTGCATTTCGTTCATCACACTTTGCATTCTACAAGTCCTTAGTTGATCTGTTGGACCTGCCAAGGTGCATTAAATCAACTTTTTTTATGAAGGCCCTAGGGATTTAGGGTTGAGGAATTATTGCACTAAGGATCTTCGATTTTCTTGTGATTAAGGTTTTTAGTCGTAACAGTTTTTATTAATGTAAGAAGGAGGCATTTTGCCCAAATTCTATGACCAAATATATTCCTCTACATTGCCAATGTTGCCATTTGCAAGCTTTTCTTTGATTTCTCATAGCCAAACCTTTGAAGAATCAACACTAATCTTTCCCTCCCTATGACAAAAATTGCAATGTGAAAGTTGTAAGTGATTAGATGTTGGATTTTCATAGCACTTGCTATGAATTTTATAGCCCAATGCTAGCGTTGGTATCTCTTTCCCCTATTTTTCCTTTCTACTGCTAATATTTCATTCTCTAGTTTCTAAAGTTGATGGTTCAACTCTTCAGTAAGTTGGTTTTCCTCCAATTTTTGAATCTAAGTAAATTGGCAGATAACTAAAACTAGTTTTAGTGGCAAAACACCAACTTTTCACTTTGGTTTTTAGCCTTTCCCTCAATAACGTTAAGGTAGGAGGTGTGAGATTCCCATCTCATTCCCTTTCTTTCCCTCCTTTTCCATACCCAGTGTGGAAGCAGCTGGAAGGCTAGCATGGATGAGGTTTGTTACCATCTTAATGACCAAATTTTCTTTTATTCCAATGCCAACATTGCAAGTTAAAATCCATTTTCTAGTTTTCTGAAGCTAAAACTCCCAAGGAACCTAATGTTATCTTTACCGCCTATAGCAGAAACCTTAATGTGGAAGTTGTAGGTGGTGTGGATGCTAAAGTTTCACAATATTTGTTGTGAATTTCTAGAACAAAGCTAGTGTGGAAGCCTTAATAACCATTTAATTTTTTCCACAACATTTTTGCCACAAAACTAACATTGGTTTTCATACCAACCAAACTTATTTTTTCCTTATTTGTGGTAAATATTGGTAGCTTGCCAAAACCATCTTTGGAAACTACTAGGTTTTCATTTTGACCTTCAAACTTTCCCCCCTCTCTCCAATGTTGAAATGAGCTGTAAGATTTTCATTATCTCATCCCCCTTCTTTCCCCCCTTGTCATACCCAATGTAGAGGCAACTAGGAGGTCAACATAGAGGGTGTTGAACATCAACGTTTTTAGCTTTTCATTTTTGGTAAAGGGATAAATCACCCTTTTCCCCCAATTAATAATTTTAGTAAGTACTTCATTTTCAGTCATTTTTGTTTCTTTTAAACATTTTTAAATTCAATTCACTAGAATTTACTTTTATTATATCATTTATAGCCTTGTTTTAAGCCACTCTCAACACTATAGCCATGTCTTTAGAGCAATCTACCAAGTTGCTCTTCACCTTTACTAGTGAAGATCCTAGCTAATACGCCATGAGGGTATATGACCCCAAAGACCTTACTATCATTGAATGTAGGAAATCTTTGAGGATCAAAGGAAAAATTCCTAATTTCATAGTCATAAATTATAATTGATACTACTTCATTTGCATCAAAATATAGGTTGACATGCTAATTCCATGTTTAAAAGCAAAAGCCAAAAGGGAGTTCGAACTTATATACCGTAATGGTAAGGAGTACATCCCTTCCTCCTATGACCAAATACCTCTATCTGATATCTATGTAAATATACAAGCCCAATTAATTGAGATTGAGGAAGAAGATGAAAAACATAGCTTTTAGGAATAACAAGAGAAGGAGGATGAATTTAGGATAGAATCTAAGCCAAAAAAAATCTTGGGATGACTATTCAAATAAACTTCTTCAAGGTTATAGCACCTTTCTCTAATGCTTTTGTTTTCTTCATGTGTATGGTGCCACCATCTTCCACTTCTTCCTACCCTACTACAACTGACCCCACACTGGTCATAGCCATGTATCAAACTCAATCAATGCCACAAACTAAGATTCATAATCCATCTATGTCATTTTCCACATGGCTTAAATTAATGCAACCATCAACACTGGTTTTTATCACCATTGATAAATCATGTTTTTCATATGCTTCGATATCAAGATGGCCACAATATCGGGTACGCGATATTGCAGCCCAAGATGCAATATCGTACATTTGATATCGTAGGGTTACTCCTAGGTCTATAAATACAGCACCTGGGCACATGATTGAGAGTATTTTTTTGGTAGCCAAGCAGTGAAACTCTTGCAGTTTGTCCATTTGAGAGTTAGAATATTTTCCAAGTGCCCATAGTAAGAGGTCAAGCCACTCGTGATCGTACCCAAGAATGAAGGCAAATGGCGGGTGTGCATTGATTTTCGACTACTCAACATGAAAACTTTCAAGGATCATTTTCCATTACCTTTCTTCGACCAAGTTTTGGATACCATGTCTAGGCACTATTATTACAACTTTATGGATGGTTATAGTGGTTATAATCAAATCCAAATTACACCAGAGGACTAGGCAAAGACAACTTTCACAAGTCCTTGGGGGACTTTTTCTTACCATCAGATGTCATTTGGTCTATGCAATGCCCCAGCCACATTTCAACAATTAGTTCTCAACATTTTCCAACAACAGATTGGTAGCAAGGTAGATGTCTTCATGGATGATTTTTCTACCTATGGAGCTACGTTCAAGCAAGTTCTAAACCATATTGAGTAGGTGTTGAAGACATGTGTCGAAACAAACCTCTAGCTCAATTGGCAAAAGAGCCATCTTATGGTCCAGGAGGGCATAGTCTTGGGGTATCGTATTTGAAAAGTAGGAATCAAGGTGGATCCTAAAAAAATAAGCATCATCTAAGGAATAACCTGCCAACCTGAAATAGTTAAATAAGTACGATCATTTCTTAGTCATACTAGCTACTACCGATGATTCATCAAGAATTTTTCCAAAATTGCCAAGCCATTGGTAGAATTGACAAAGAAGGATGCATCATTCATCTAGATCCCTACATGTGAAATAGCATTTCAGCAATTGAAACAAAAGCTTGTTGAAACCCCCATTCTACAAGCACCTAATTAGTCTAGATCATTTCATGTGATGATCAATGCATTGAATTATGCTTTGGGGGTAGTGCTTACACAGATGGATGATTAAAAACATCCATATTACATTCATTGTGCAATCCAGAGCATTGCATGTGCACAACTGAACTACACCACCATAGAAAAGGAGTTGATGGGAGTGGTGTTTGCCTTAGAGAAGTTTAGGCATTATGTGCTTAGCTACAAAGTGTTCATGCACATAGATCATAGCACCATCCAATTTCTAATGAATAAACCAATGGTGAGCCCCCATGTCATACAATGGCTCGTGATTTTGTAGGAGTTTGATTTCACGATGGTAGATAGAAAAGATGTAAAGAATATGGTCATGAATCACTTATGGTGACTAAGATGGGATGACAAGGAGAAAGAGAGCCCCTTATCTGAACAATTCCTTGAAAAATCTCTCCTTGCAAGGGCTATTAATGCACAAATGCTCAATGAACCAAAATGATATGACACCATCCTCACTTATTTGCTCAAGAAAGAACTGCTACAAGGGCTAGACACTAGAAAGAAACAATAGTTTCTTCACCAGGTCAAGCATTTCATGGAAATTAATGGAAATCCTTACAAAGTCTATCCCGATAGCCTGGTACATTGGTGTGTTTCTAATACTGATCAACTGCACATTCTCTAGGATGCTAATGAAGGTCCTTGTGGGGGCCATTATGCTGGGGGATGTATGGCCATAAAAATCCTCATGGTAGGATATTATTGGCCAACAATCTTTAGGGATGCACACCAATTCATTTGTGCTTGTGATCGTTGCCAGAGGGATGATGGAATGACAGCATGTATGGAGGGGCCACAACAATGGATTCAACCTCTTGAGCCATTTGATATTTGGGACATTGACTTTATGGGTCCCATCACACCTTTATCAAATGAAAAGGCATATATAATAGTCACAACTGACTATTATACCAAGTGCGTAGAAGCAGTAGTTGTCACCAATTATACATCCATCACTATTACTCAGTTTGTACAACAAAACATCATAAATAGGTTTGGTGTACCTTGTGCATTAATTTTTGATAATGGAACTCATTTTTTAGGTGCCACTTCTTGGAAACTGATGCAGCACTTGGGGGTTGAGCATAAACTCACAACACCATATCACCCCTAAGCCAATGGTCAAGCTGAGGTCACTAATCAGGAGATTACAAAAATTCTAACACATACCATTAGCAAATACCAAAGGGACTTGAGCACTAAATTAAATGATGCCCTTTGGGCCTATCACTCCACATGGAAGCTTCCCATATGTTATTCTCCCTATGAGCTTGTGTACAGAAAACTACCAACACTGCCCATCCAATCCAAACTCTGTACACTAACAACAGCTTATGATCTTGACCTAAATCTAAGTCTAGCACAAAAAAATGATTAATTAATCTCAACTTTTTTAAAAGAAAGTTGGTTAATGGCTCTTTCATCCAACGAAATGCATAAGGCATTCAACAAGAAATGCCATGACCTCAAAATAAGAAAAGTCAAGTGTCAACCAAGAGACAAGGTTTTCTATTGGAGTCCTACACATGTATCCCAATGAACCAAATTTTAAACATTGTGGGAAGGACCTTACATTATTGATGAGACTTTTTCATTTGGGGCCATGATCATCTACAAACCTGATAGCATAGACAAGAAACAACTAGTCAACATCCAACAAATAAAACCTTTCCATGAGCCCAAGCCAACCAACTAAACAAACGCCTTGCTAGATAGACATCCACTCTCAATCTTTCAGATCTCCCCCTTCTAACTTAGTCATGGGGGAGATGGAAACCCATACTAACACTTTTTGCAGCTCCTCAGTCTTTTGATTTTTTTTACACATTTTTTATTTTAGAAATTTATATTTTTATATTCTTTATTTTACATATTTCTATTTTTCATGTTATTAATCTTTTCTAAGTTTTTTTTTACATCATCATTAATATATTTGATATTTATTGCATAATATTTTACATTCTTTTATATATATCTTCTTGTGTTTGATGCATTTCTCTACTCTTCCTGCTAATAAGGTGGCAGGTACAATAGTAATGTGCTACTCAATGGTGGTATGTTTGATTTGTAGTTTGATTGTTAATGTCTAGTTTCTGACTTTGAATGTCATTACTGACAACTGGGACATGGTTTCTTTTCATGTAATAGACATTGAGTCCACATCATCCACCCATCCACATAGTCTATGGTTTTCTTTATTTTGGAAATGTGTAGTCTCTTCTTCATTAACGTAACTTTAATAAATTGGTGACTTGTGTAGTTTTTGGAATCAAGAAGGAATCAAAGGTTTGGACAAGGTGTGGCTTCAAAGGGATGCGGTGTTCTTTGTACTTTTCTATTTTCCTATGTGCAAGAGTGTTCTTGTGAGCTTCTTACTATTCCATGTCATTTCATAATAGGAAGTCAAATAAGTCCTTGCATCGTGTGGTCCTCACCAAAAACAACATGGGAATTCAAATCACACCCCTTAAACCAAATAAAAGGGATACAAGCACTAGTTATGAGACTTGTCTTGTCTCCTGTAACTAAGGCCCTTTCTCACTTTCTACCTTCTCTCCAATTAGGAATGATGGTTGTTTTTTGGAAGCATTCTTATGTCTCAGGGGATGGACTAGACTTAGAATGTTAATGCGAACTCACTGAAAGTGGTTGGTTTTGGTCTAGACTGAGGATGGATCCTACAAAGTCATTTAATCACAAACTCCACAATGGAATTCATGTGACCATAATTAGGAACTCCATTCCATTCTCTCTGTCATCCATCTATGCTTTTCATGCCTCACCTCACGATTGGTTTCATGTTTTAATTCAATGTTTTGGTTTAATGTGTCGAGTTTTTAAGTCAATTACTTTTGGGGTTTTGTACTTAACTTTCCATAACCATTAGTCATCCACAGAGCCCACAAACTCCTTGTTTTTAAGTTATGCAAGGGCATAAAAGGCCTGTGCCTACTTTGGGAAGGACCCACTTGCATATCTTTTGGTTTAGTTAAGTTAAGTTCATTACCCTTAGACATTATTACAATCAAATCCTTTTTATTTACTCCATCCATGCAATCCAATTGTACACACCTTCACAACTGTTTGTAATGAACTCCTTTTTATTGTTGTGAATACTCTCTTTCTAGTATTCCTTGTGTTAAGCTTTTTCTGAATTTTATGAATTGCTTCTCTTACTTAACCCATTCATCAATCTTTCCACTAACAATATCAAGTAACCAATCTATCACAATCACAACTCAGCTAGATCAAATCACCAATGAGACAAGGTATTTATCCATTATCTGTTACACTATATATACTAATCCTTGGTTTTGTTGTGATTGTAGTGGGAGGCATGGAATGGAAGTGGGACTATCTTCACCAAGGAGGATGCAACCATATCACTCGCGGGAGATTGTTCATGACCTTTGGATCTCTTCTACCTCTCCCTCATTCTTCTATTACCAAGAGGGTTTGGATATCCTTTGGATCCATGGGTGTTCTTTCCTGTTGTCATGAACACCCAATTTTGTACATAATTTTAATGTTGTATGCTTGGGCACTTTTGTATTTTTCTATTTTCTCTGTGTCACTCTGCATGTCAGTTAAATAGTCCACACCCCCTAATATATTTTGTAAAGGACTTGTTTCTCTTCTTCTATACTCAAGGATAAGCTTTCATTCAGTCATGGAGGTACGATAAATCATATTTTTCATATGCTCCAATATCAAGGTGACTACGATATTAGGTACACGATATCATGGCCCAAGATGTGATATCGTACATTCAATATTGCAAGGTTACTCTCAGGTCTATAAATATAGCACATGGGTGCACGATTGAGAGTAGTTTATCCATTTGAGAGTTAAAATATTTTCCAAGTGCCCACAGTAGGAGGTCTAAGTGTGAATGAATTTTTATTCAAGCATTGATGTACCTGAACACACCATTTTGTTGGCAATAAAGAAGAACTCTTTGATTCATCCTTACAGCACTTGAGACTTTCTTTCTTATGCATTTATATATTGTGATTTCATGCAATTTACATTAATGTTATTCATGCAGTCATTAATTTTGATTAATTAAGCAACTCATTAAAATACACAAGCATGACCCCTTTGAACATACGTGTGACACTTGGTAGCTTAGAAACAGTTAGCATTTGACAACCCAGTAGTGTTTACACAAAGTTCAGGATGTGTTCAGGAAGTGAAAATAGTTGCTTGTGTTAGGCTAGATTAGACCATAGTCTACTTCACATTTAGTCACTCTTATTGTTATTCTTGTTCTAGTCGAGTAATTTGATAAAACACAAAATAATAAAAATCTTATGCCTTAGTCACACTTAATCATACAATTGCATTCCACAAGTGGGACTAGGAAGACAACGAATGGATAGCATGCATGCACTATTTAGCTCTAGCGTACTTAGTAATTATAGTCTGGAGAATTCAACCAAATCACACGTAACGTATGTGATTCATATGGTTGAGTGTAGGGATACCTTGCCACTCCTCAACCACAAATCCATTAATTACCCATGTGAGGCCCAACATGGGACCCTAAGCAACTCAAGGATAATACACCTCGTTTGTCCCATTTGTGCCTTAAGTGCTAACACAAACATTCTTTTATTTGTTTGGCCCATAAGCCAAAATCATAACATAACCTCTTCCTTCTATCATGAAATCCATAGAAAGATGACAAGCCTCACAACAAATGCCACATCACTATATACAAACCTCGTAACCAATAGGACCATCATAGGGTTTGGATCAAGCCTTCTAGATGATATAGAACCTAATAAAGAAGTTGAAGAGACTTAAAGCCTCTACTTCACAAACTATCAAGATTATGGACATCTACCAGGATGATCCAATAAGTCCTGTAGTCCCACCCTTGACATTTCCTCTTGGTGTCCCTATTCCCCAACTTAGCAAATATAACATAGAAGGTGACCCTAATGCTCATATTATTAACTTTCAATTTGAATTCTTACTCTTAAAGCCATGGCCTCATACCATCATGAACATTTTCCCTATGTCTTTGACCAAGAAACCACTTGATTGATATCACGCATTAGCTAGGGGATCCATATCCTCATTAGAGGACTTGATTGCCTAATTTGTAAACTGCTTCAAGTATAACTTGAAGCCTAATACCATACTTGATCAACTCATTAAGGTCAAGCAAGGATCCTTAGAACTTGTATAGAAGTTCATCCAACAATGGAATGGACTCCTGAACAAAATACCAGAGCTTATAGTTGAAGCCCATTTGTTATCCATATTTAAGGAAGTAGTGATTGACTTTATCAAGTCCAATCTCCACTACCTTAATCAACGGTCACTTAGCCAAGCGTTCTTGCAAACTAAAAATATAAAGGATGTTGTGAAGGCTAGTCATGATCCAGCCTACATAGCATATAAAATAAACATACATGGAGAGACAAAGAGAAAAACAAATAAAACAATATGACCGTAGCAACTGTAACCAAGACCACGAACCAGGGGGCAAAGGCCAACTCACCTAAGGCTACTACCAATGACTGCAATAGCCAACCATCAACCTCTGGGTCCACTACATTGACAATAACCAAACTTAAGTTTGAAAGGAAGGATAGGTCCAAATACACTATGCTACCATTAAAACCATCCAACTTACTAGATCAACTATTAAAAAGTAAGTGCATGCAACATAAACAAATGGCCGAAGCCACTCAAAAGAAACATGAGAAGCTATGCGAAATAGCCAAGGACCCCTCTCAAGTAACAAAAGATAACTTGCAACTACCTAAATACTTCAAGTTAGATTACTTCTAACATTATCATCAACTACTTGGTCATGACACAAACTTCTACCTTACATTACAAAATGACCTACAAAGGATGATAGATAGAGGGGAGCTAGTCCTAGATGCTTCAAATTGAATTTAGCCACAAAACCAAGCGATGTAGGTTTACAAAGACCCATTGAATGCTAATAGTAGCTCATATGTTATTTCAGCATTCAACATTGATGATGATTTGAGATCTGCAAGAGAACCATTTGTGATTCAAGTACCCCTCTGTAATTAAAGGACTTCTTTAGCCTCCCACAACTCAAGATCCTCCTTCATTGTAAGAGTACCATCACGAAAGTCTCCCAAGGAACCTTTTGTCATCCAGGTCTCCCAACCTAACATAATGCAACTAGCCATAGTCCAAAAAACTGCACAACAACCCCCTATGATGGCTAATGCTACTACATCTTCCTTATAACCAACGGCTAATAGCCAAAAATCTTCAACTAAATAAAAGAAGATGCATAAGCAAAAGCTTAACAACAAGGGAGATAATCAAATGGAGACACGAAAGGAAGTGGGCCAACCAAAGCCCACTTCCATTTTGACTATACTCATGACCTTTTCTACCCCAACCCCTTCAACTAGCAACCCATAGGAGGACTAAAAATTTTGTAACCAAAACAATAAGAAAGAGCCTCAACAACCACAACCTAAAGTTAATGTTTGCATTTTGGAACATAGGGAGGAAGTAAACCACAACCAGGGTGAGAAGCCCACGACCAATGATAAAAACTTCCTTAGTGCGATAGACTAAGTCAAGTAGTCCCTCAAGCAAAAAAACATAACTCTATGCTTATATGACCTAATCATGACTTCTGTCACACAATGTGAGGCATTAGTCAAAATGTTAATATCCATCCCTATTAGTGAAGATATCCCTACTAACAAGGAATCCATCCATGCAGTGATGGTTCCTCCCTCATCAAGGGAGGAGAAGTCAATACCCTTAACATTTCACGATAGCAAAATTAAGGTTAATCCCAAAAATGGTGAAGCAACTACAACCCCTTTATTTCTAATCATACACATAGGATAATTTAAAATACATCAAGTGCATGTTGATGATGGAGCTACAACCAATGTCATCCCATGCATCATCATTAAATGGTTGGGCCTAACTGAGCAAATATAATCTACAACCATCATAGCTCTTAAGTCCTTCAACAGATCAAGGGTTACTGTCAAGGGGTTCATCTCCTTGGATTTGTTAACTAAGAAGCAATTCCCCACAACTACCAATTTATTGGTGGTGGAAGAGACACCAAGATTCAACCTAATCCTAGGAAGACCTTGGTTGGCTTAATTACGAGCTGTGTCCTCTCCCATCCATCAAGAAATTCACCTTCTTTACAAGGGAGGTGAAATCATCATTCATGTTGACAACGTGGTTCCCCTAGCTATCAACAATATAAACATAGAGTAGGGGTCTAAAGTGGAGCTTTAAGAAGAAACTCCCAGCCATGAAGAGCAACAATCTAAGAAAGCCAATGATGAGCAACGGGATGCATTATGGGATGAACTCCCTTTTAACATCATAAGCGAAGGATATGATGAATATAAGCTTGTGTAGAGTAGGAATTACTCACTTTCTAATCTTGCAAAGATTAGGAAGAATCTGCACAAGTGAATTTTTTCTTAATCTTCCTATGCCCCTATGACCAAATGTACTGATAGCCATGTAGCCTTACTTTCCTTTTGCAATTTATTATATCTTTTTATGCATTTTTTGTTTTACTCTTTATGCATGTAGCCTATGCATGTAGCATAAGTTCATTTTCATTTTCACCTGTTTGCTATAACCTTTCTTTGTAAACATCAAAAAAGCCCTATAAATATACTTCTTTTCCAAACCATGCTTCACTAAAACCTTAAACTAGCATCATGGCTTGCCATGGTCTCAAACTAGCAAAGATAATCACACAATCTAGTCTTCTAAGACTATAATCTAGCACCGTAGTTCACTAAGGCTTTAAACTAGCATTATGTCTTACTGTGGCCTTAAACTGGCAATGTAGCCACAATCACACAATATAACTCGTGTCCGTAATGGTCTAAAACTAGCAAACATCTTGTTTATTATTACACTATTTTTGTCAATTAGCCATTTAATGTTATAACCAAAAAATCAACATAGACATTCCCAATGTTTAAAAAATTTACTACAACTATAGATACATAAAGCCAAAAATAAAACTAAAATTTAAATTTAAAGTTAAAATGTCCACAACATACATAGCCATGGCCACACTGTGTGGCAAGAATGCCAAAGAATAACAACCATCTATAACATAGTCTTGGCTAATCATAGCCACCAACATGGAAAAAAACAAATAGCCAACAAGCTAAATTGGTGGAGGTTGTTGAGTGCCATCCAAACAAGAAAGTGGTGGTTCATTCCCATGCTCATCACTGGGGCTGCTAATGTCTCTTGAGGCTTGAAATGCAACAACATATAGCTAATTAATAGCCCATAAACATAAAATATATCAAACCTATGGAGAGTTCAGCTCCATTACTTTTGGGGGTAGATGGGGAAGGCCTTCTTCCAAATGATGGAGGATCTAGTTATCCATCATGTTGACCTAGTTAACATCCCTAAGATTAATGCTAGAGAGAATGCCAATCCTATCTATAGGAGTCCAAGTAGGAGGCTCCAAGGTAACAACATCTGTAGAGGTCTTACCTGTAGTAGTGGTAATCTAAGGAATACAGAATTGCTCCACCTTAAGAGTACTTTTGAAATGTTGATAAGCACTCTCTGCCTAGATTCTCTAGATGAAAAACTCTCTCTTGCACTATTCAACCAACTCCTCCTTGAGCCACTTTAGGTAGGTTTCACAATTTACCTTATATCATCGCTTGTGAACCTTTTGTGTCTTGCCCCACTCTAGGACCTAAGCACTATTATCCTTCCAATCCTCAACCTTCTGGGAGATGAGGTCCATTTGCATATGTTGCTCTATCATCTCTTATAGGACCACTACTTTGTCTTGAATGACATGCTAGTAGTGGGCCCATGTGATCTTCTGAGTCCATAATTCCCTTAAGTTAGCTACTTGGGGTTCCACAAAGGCATTGTGGTCTCAAACATCTCTAATCATATCCTCTTGCCATTAAATCTTCTCTCTTAAGGCCACAACTTCATCCCATAAGGATTCATTAGACCTCGCCAACTCTCACAAAGTTTTTGCACATGACATTGCTAGATTAGTAGTAGTCTCATACAGCTTCAAGGGTATCCTAGATACATCATAGGGAAGCTTAGGTAAGAAGTCTATCTTCATGTCTCTACTAGGGTTCCACTCCATAAAATGCACTAAATAATCATAAAATAAATCATAAACATAATGCACAATCTATGATAGTAATAACACAAGCATAGCCTACAACTGAAGCATAAAATGAAATCCTTACCTTTCCTAGGTGCAACCTATTGCAACTGATCAATGATGTCCTTAGCCATCCCACACATGAACTTCACTTTGTCTAGAGTCTCTACCCATGGTTTCACATGAAACTTAGGGATCGAAGATTTTACTAATAAGTCAAGAACTACTACAAGCATAACAATCATCAAAAGGCTAGGATGAAAACCAAAGATAAACAATGAGATATAATGAAGATATTAAGGCATGTGCATACTTGGCTCCTCCTCTTTTTCCTATGGGATGATGATGGGAGGTACCTAGTACTACCTCACCAAACAAGGCATCTAGATCATCTATATTTGCATCAGCAAATGTTTCAACCATAGGTTATTTTAGGAGTGCCTCTTCTGCATGCCTTTGTTCCACCTCTATAATAGTTTGGGATACCATAGCCTGATGCTTATCTACAACCATAGCACATAGAAAACTAGTTAACACATGAAACCATAAAGTAGCCATAAACTTTAACACACAAAATAGCCAAATTTAAACAAAGCATACCTATAACTACCTACTGTGATGTCCTAAACTTAAACTTAAGCTTATTCGGGGTTGATTGGTATGATGCTGGGGTTTCCTCCTTCATAGGCCTCTTGAGTTTCTCCTTAACTACACCTTTAACCTTCATACACCATCATCTAGCATCCTCAACACTAACAGGAAATGTGAGAGGCTCATCATCATTACTACTATCAGGAGACTTGTACTACCTAACATTGAGATTCTTAGTGGTGATGGATAACGTATCGTCCATCCCCTCCAGTGGATTTTGGGCTTACACTATTAGATAAATGTGCTTTATCTAAGGCCTAGAAAGTTGGCTTGGATCTTGGGAAATCCATTATCCATTCTTATACACCACTAGAAACTATGCAAACCTCTTCTGATAACCTGCAAAATGTAAAGTTACACTTAACCATACCAACGTACATCACAAATGTAATTAGGAGGAAAATGATTGACCTTAAGGCTAGATTCACTTTCTAAAGGACTAGTGCACTACAAATGATAAAGTCCATGAAATTCAATTGGATCATGCATGAACACTTGTGATTTGTATGGTTGGGTGTAGGGGGTACCTTACCACTCATCATTGGCACCATTGCTGGGGACTTTGTTTGTGAAATGTGTACTATGTAGGTTTAAGTGGATACCACTAATATTTTTGTATGAACCTAAAAGTCAATAACATTTCCACTGACCAGAAATCATAAAAGCACATTCACAATTTCATTTTGTTTCATTTTACAAAATGTCTTTTTCTTTTCATAAGCCTGAAGATACTAAACCACTAGTCCCATAGGAATGCAAGGTGGTATACACTCATCCAGATGAGTTTGTGCTAAATTTCACCTTCATCCTACATCAGGATGAACATATACAATTGTGTGATATGGAGGACAATGTCATTTTGACCCTTGATAAATTTGTGCCCGAAATGCTATGTAAAACCCTTAAAAAGTTGGTTTACGAAGAGTATGTTGTGGATGGATATGGCACTTGGAACTATTATCCCACTAAAACACAACGTAAGCAAGATAAACATTAGGAGAGACTCCATGAAGCCACAAAGAGAAAACATTACACTAACCCCTTGTTCCTACTAGATTAAGAGGATAATGAGGATCCTCCCTTGGAAAGTTTTCAACATGAAGATTCTCCATCCCTTGCTATTGACGGTGAGGGTGTGAACTTAACCCTATGATTAACTATTTATAAATCAGATTCAAGAGAGAGTGATAGGCAAGGTAGGGACTTGGGTGAGCATTGCAATAACAAAGGATCTAATGATAGTGATCGTAAAAAGCATAAGAGTCATGGTGAATACCATGACAGTAGTAGCAGTCCACCTTCCTCTTCATCCTCTTCATCTAATTTTGAACATTCCTCTTCATCTTATGGTTCTCATGGAAGCCACCATTGAAACAACTATGATGAAGGTTATCGACGAAATAACAATGACCATGAAGGCCACCAAAACTGAAGGGGTGACTGAAACCATCATCGGCATCATCAACGCAGTGATGATGATGAACCTTTACTGGTGACTTGAAGTATGCTTAACATTGTAGAGGTAATAATAATTCCAACTAGGCACATGAAGGATAGTCAGATCAAGCACCTATATATGAACAATATTCCAAGATTTGAGGGGGGATATAATTTTGATCTGCAGATACATCTACAAGCTTTTCAAGATGTTTGTGCCTTACAAAACATCAAGAATGAGTGACAAAAACTCAAGCTTTTCCCAAGGACACTCATTAAGAAAGCTCAAAGTTGGTACTAGTCCTTAGAACTAGAATCTATCGGAAGATGGAGCACCATGTTGGAGCTATTTAAGGACAAATATCGGACATACTCCAAGGTGTCTAATCTAAGAAGGCAAATCCAAGGCTAGAAACAAGAAGTACATGAACCCTTGGATGTCATCATGGGCTGATACTATTCACTCTTACATAGATGCCCTGGCCATGGTTACTCTCAGAGGGAACAACTTCACCACATCATAGATGGGCTCAGAGTATAAACAAGAAGAACCCTTGGGATGTATGCCTAAGGGAGATTGTTCGAAATGAGAGCTCATCAGATCCAAAGGCTAATTGAGCAAGTAGCAAAAGAAGAAGATGAGCTATGAAATATGAAGTGTGCTGAAGAGTATAATAGGGATCCATCCATCAAAAAATGAGAGGTCTGATTTTATGATGAGGAGGAGTCACCACTTGATGAAGTGGTGAACAGAAAGACCTTGCCTATCCAAAAATCTATTTCTGGCATTTCAGCCAAGGTTGACAAGTTATGGGGCTCTATGGATGAAAAGTTTCAAATCACTTTGAAGATTGCTAAAGAATCCAAAGAGTAGAATAGTGATTGTAATCATAGATGGTGAAAAGAAGTTAAACATGCCTATCAAAGAGGTAAGGGCAATGTTGTTGTTGTAGAGGAAGTTGTGGTATCTAACTTTGATGATGAAACTAAATGTGACATCTATCAATATGAACATCCAAAGGAATGCTACCCTATGGTGTCACACTTACAAGAGTCTAGAGTGTATGCATTAAATCCTCACCTAGCACATAGACAAGCTCTGAGATTATTGCCTTACCCTCAAGGCAATCCAAGATAGTTCCACCAATAGCATCAAGCTTACTACCTAAGTGGAACTCCTCCACAAACTTATGAATAGTACCAACAATGGTACCAACCACAATCATGAGGAATGCCACCGCCAAGGTAGTAGTATCCTTATAGGAAACCATATCCATACGGGTACTATGTTCAGCAACCCATCTCCCCTAAAAGTTCGACAAGTTATGCATCATTCCATCATCACTATTATCCTCCTGAGTACCACCGAACACATTCACGATCTACTCAAAATGAAAATCCATATTCATATCCTTATCATCCTCCACATTCCTCTGCACCTACACCTCCATCTTCAACTCAATTACCTCCTGCTCCATCCATGTAGGATGAAATTCCTCCATAGTTGCAACAATGAAATGCTACAAGGGTTGTACACTCACAACTAGTTTGTCAACCAAGTGGTCCAGATAACTGATCAAGGAAACAACCTTTCTTCTAGCCCAGTAGTCCTCTCCAACCCTCGCAACCTACTTTGACTAATTGCCCTACATCTCTAGCACCCTCATCCTCTACATTAAGTACCTTCAAGCACCCTTAAAACCAAGTGCCACCTAGGATTTTCACTGTAATGCTAACTCATGTTGTTTCTGACTAGATCAAGGCTGGCAACATTCCTACAAAACGATCTAATCTAGGAAGTCCACTCATTTATCTATAGATTGCTAGACAAGAGCTATGCAAAGCTCTTCTTGACTCTGGTTCTAAAGTTAACCTCATCTCCCATGATATGTACAAATCCTAGAACCTACCACCTCTTAAGAAGAGCAACATCCATTTAGAATTAGTAAATCAATCAATTACTATCCCCTTGGGATTAGTAGAGGACACTGTGACCACAATCTGTGGGTGGTCCTATCCTACTAATTTTCTAGTAATCAAGGTGGACAATTGCAAAAGTGACTTCCCCATCATTATGGTAAGGGCTCGGTTAAGCACGGTCAATGCGCGAATGGGAATAAGGGACCTATCCTTAGAAATATCCAAGGAAAATGAGCTAGGAAAAATAGAGAAGAAGCATATTCCATGCATCATGTACAATGATTATGGGTGTAATTGCATGCAAAAGATTTGGTTAATCAAAAGCACATACATTAAGGCATGTAATTAGTGTGCACAAGAAATTAACATTCAAAGGTGCCTATACACAGTAGCCACAAAGCAAGAGGGCACCCAATGGGTAATAGCTAATTCATATAGTAGCACAATATGCATGGAGCCAACTGAGAGTCTAACATGTGCATATGTTAAAGGCATGGACAAGATTGAATAAGTCCATTTCCAACTCACTAATGAAGATGATGATACCTGTTGGGGAGAGTTGGAGATCCCTGATCACTTTAAGTAGGAGTCCTTAGAACTAAAAACTTTACCAGTCAAAATGGAGTATGCATTTTTAAAGAATGGTAAACCAGTCATCATTAATGCCAAACTTGCTCCTAAACAAAAAAAAACATTATTGGAAGTGATGAATAAATGGTCAAAAGCCTTCGCTTGATCATATCCAGAGCTAATAAGAATCAATCTAAGGATATGCTAGCACTGCATCTACACTGACTCAGCCATGAAGCCTAGAAGGCAACTGTAGAGGGGGTTGAACCCCAAATTAAAAAAATTTGTCAAAGAGGAAATAGAACAACTCCTCAAGGTAGAGCTTATCTATCCAATTGCGAATAGTGAGTGGGTTAGCCCACTCATAATTGTACCAAAGAAGGATAGTAAATGGTGGGTTTACATTAACTTTAGGTTGTTAAATATGGGAACATTTAAGGATCACTTTCCTTTGCCATTTGTGGATCAAGTATTAGACACCATATCTAGGCATTTTTATTATAGTTTCTTAGATGATTATAGTGGCTATAACCAAATCCAAATTGCGCCAGAAGACTAGGCCAAGACAACATTCACGAGTCCCTAGGGGACTTTTGCATACTGTAAGATGTCATTTGGCCTATATAATGCCCTTGCAACATTTCAACGCTTGATCCTTAGTATCTTTCAACAAAAAATCGATAGTGGTGTTGAAGTATTCATGGATGAGTTCTCCACCTTGGACTGACTTGAGCAAGTCCTACAGAAATGTGTTGAGACAAAACCCATGGCTCAACTGGCAAAAGAGCCATCTCATGGTCCACGAAGGCATTATGCTAGGGCACCGAATTTCATAGAAAGGGATTGAGGTAGAACCAAAAAAGATAAGGGTCATCTAAGGAATGACATGCCAACCAAAGACCACTAAAGACGCTCGATCATTCCTTAGACACATTGGTTACTACTAGCACTTTATTGAGAATTTCTTTAAGATTGCAAAGCCATTGGTAGAACTTACAAAGAAAGATGCACCTTTCATTTGGACCAAGGAATGTGAAAATGCATTTTAATAATTAAAAGAGAAACTCATGGAAACACCAATCCTACGAGCACCAAATTGGTCCAAACCATTCCATATCATGATAGATGCATCTAACTATGCTTTGGAAGTAGTGCTCATGTAGATGGACGATAAGAAATGTCCATATTATATTCACTATGCAAGTCGAAGCATTGTGGGAGCACAGTTAAATTACACCACCATGGAGAAGGCATTAATGACAGTGGTGTATGTAATAAAAAATTTTAGACATTATGTGCTAGGTTAAAAATTATTTGTACATATAGACCACAATGCAATTCGCTTCCTTATGAATAAGCCAATGGTGAGCCCTCGTGTTATATGTTGGCTTGTGATCTTGTAGGAATTCAATCTTACTATGGTGGATCAAAAAGGGATTGAGAATGTGATCACTAACCATATTTTTCACTTAGGATGGGATAACAAAGAGGAGGAAAGCCCACTCTCTAATTAGTTCCCAGATGAACTCCTCTTTACTAGAGTAATAAATGAACAAACACCTGAAAAAGCAATATGGTATAATGGCATCCTCACATATCTTCTCACTCAAGAGATGCCACAAGACTTGGATTTTAGGAAAATGAAACAATTTCTTCATTGGGTCGAATACTTCATGGAAATCAACAAACACCTTTCCAATGTGTGTGTCGATGGCCTGATCTGTTGGTGTGTCCCTGATGAAGATCAACTACGCATTCTTTAGGATGCTCATGAAGGACCTTGCAGAGGCCACTATGCAAGGAGATGCACAACCATAAAAATACTAATGGCAGGATACTATTGGCCCATAATCTTTAGGAATGCTCATAATCTTTAGGGATGCCCATCAATTTATCAAGTCTTGTGAACATTGTCAATGTGATGGGGGGATGACTGCTCGTATGGAAGGTCCTCAATAGTGGATTCCACCACTAGAACCTTTCAACATATGGGGCATTGACTTCATGGGTCCCATCACACCCATGTCTAACATGAAAGCATATGTTATAGTAGTAGTTGACTATTGCACAAAATGGGCTAAAGCAACAGCCATTACAGATTGCACATCATCCACTACTGCTAGAGTTATATAACAACATATTGTAAATAGGTTTGTGATGTCACATTCACTAATTTCTAATAATGAGACTCATTTCATAGGTGCCACATTTAGAAAATTAATGCAACACTTGGGGGTAGAACATAAATTAACAACACCTTACCACCCCCAATCCAATGATCAAGTAGAGGTAACCAACCAAGAGATTACAAAAATATTAATGTGAACCATTAGCAAATATAGGAAGGATTGGAGCACAAAACTTAATGATGCTCTCTGGCCTTATTAATCAACTTGGAAACTTCCTATTGGATATTCTCCCTATAAGTTAGTGTATGAGAAACTTCCAATGCTCCCAATTCAATCTAAGCTTCGTATACTCTCAACGGCTTGTGATCTAAACCTTGACTTAAGTTTAACACAAAAGGAAAGATTAATCAAATCTAAATGTTCTAAACAAAAATCACATAGTGGCCCTATCTTTGAATGACGTGAACAAGGCATTCAATAAGCAACACCATGACCTTAGAATTAGGAGAGTAAGGTTTCAACTAGGAGATAAATTCCTCTATTGGAACCCCAGACATGTACCTTAAAAGGTAAAATTTCAAACATTGTAGGAGGGACCTTATATAATTGATCAAACCTTTCCCTCTAGGGCCATGATAATTTACAAACTTGATAGCCTAAATAAAAAGCAGTTAGTCAACATCCAACAAATTAAACCTTTCCTAGAACGAAGATAGGCCAGTGTAAATACCGCCTTAAGTGATGGACATCCACGTTCTATTTTTTGGATATCCTCCTTCCAAATCAGTCGTGGAGGAGATGGCCATCCATGGTAACCATTACCATGGCCTCTCAGTTTTTCTACTTTTTTTATTTTCATGTTTTTAATTTTACATAATTTTTTTTAATTTCCAATATTTCTAAATTTTACATCTTTAGTATCTTTAAATTTTCTTGATTATTTTACACTTTCTTATATATTTTACTTTATTTTGTTTCTTTTGTTTCTTTTGATTAAGTATGATATTTTCTCATTTTTGCTATTAAATCGAATTTATTGTCATAGGACACAATGCTACTATTGTTGTTTACTTATGATGGTTTGTGCTTAATGTGTGATTGTTGATGTTTGGTTTCTATTTTTGAATTTTTATGTTTGATGACTTTGGCATGGTTTATTTTTCATGGAACAGGTAATGCACATCATCTACCCATTCAATGAGCTCTATGGTTTTCTTTGTTCTAGGAATTTGAGGTTCCTTTTTCATTAAAGAAACTTTTAATCAATCATTGACCTTGGTAGTTCCAAAATTAGGAAGGATCCAAAGGTTTGCAAAGGGTGTGACTTCAAGAGGACTCAATACTCTTTGTACTCTTCTACTTGCTTGAGTGCTTGAGTGTTTTTTCATGAACTTCTTACTGTTCCATACCATCCAATGATAGGAAGACAACTAATGTCATTGCATAGTGTGGTTCCCATAATTAAAAAAAAGAACAACAACAACAATGGAAATTCAAAGCACACCCCTCCAACACAAATAAGTCCTTACATGCTGTGGTTCCAATTTAAAAAGAAAAAACAACAACAATGGGAATTCAAAGCACACCCCTCCAACACAAATAAGTCCTTACATGTTGTGGTTCCAATTTAAAAAGAAAAAACAACAAAAATGGGAATTCAAAGCACACCCCTTCAACATGAATAAGTCCTTGCATGGTGTGGTTTCCATTTTAGAAATAACAACAAATAAAAAAATAATGGGAATTCAAAGGACACATCTTGAATAAATAAAAGGGCTATAAGCATTGGTTATGGAACTCGAAAGACATACACTTATGTGTGAAGGTCCCATTTAACTAAGGTCCTCTCTCGCTCACTTTCTACTTCTCTCTCCTCTTTGTGGAATGGTGGTTATCTTACAAGGACACTCTTATGTCTCGAGTGGGTGGATTGATCTTAGAGTGGTGATGTGAAGTCACTGAAAGTGAAAGCCTTTGGTTTGGACTGAGGATGGAACTTCTCAAGTCATTTTAACCACAATTCCACAAGATACTTCTTATGACCTCAATTTGGAACTCCATTCCACCTTCTCTATCATCCATCCATGCTGCCATAACTCACCTCACTACCAAGCTCTATCTCTTAGTCTAACATATTTGGATTCTTGAGTGGATTCTTTTAAGTTGGTCCTTAACTTGTCATGATCATTAAATTGACTATGGGGCCCATGGACTCTTTAGTTGAGGTTATGTAAGGGTAAAAAGGGCATGATCCTGCTATGGGGAGGATCCACTTGCATAGCGTTTGGCTTGATTAGTTAAGGTTCCTTACCTTTGACATTGCTACAATCTTATATTTCATATTTTCCATTGTGTAAACTGCTCAAGTACCCTTTATTTTTTCATTACATTCATCCATTAAATTAATTTTCCTCAATTTTTTCAAATTTATGAATCTCAATGCCCTCTTCTCATGATTTCATACTATTATTGGTCTTCTAAGCTTTCATTTGACCCCAATTTCATCAAGAAATTCTTTGTATTTGAAATTTTGACCAAAGTCAACAAAAGTTAATGATGGTCAATAGTTACGTCGACGAGGCGTCGTTGATGCAATGAAAAAATACTATATATAACACCAAGCACATTGGAATTTTTTACGATTTTCTCATAACACATGAGGAACTTTTGCAATTTTTCAGAGCCCAAAACCTTTCAAATTCCATAAATTTCAAACTATTTGTCTAAATCACTCTATTTTTCAATCCTACACTTACCAAAGGTATGATCTTTATCATGGGGGCTAAAAACCTCATGATTTCTAATGCAATTTTTGAAAATTTTTTCTAACCCCCTCCCCCCCAAGGGTTAATAACCTTAATCATACATAAACATCAACTTTTTCCAAGTTAACCCTTCCAACAATCTTTAGGATGATTTATCAATGATAAGGCATAAATAGAAATAACACTTGAGTTAATTAAATTAGCCATAATTACATTTTAGCCAAGTGTAACTACCCTCAAGAGTTAAGGCATCCCAATTGTTTTAAAGTTACACAATGATTTCTAATCCATGGTTCTATTTTCATTACAAATGACACCCACACAAAAACGTCTATAAGAAGGAGAACCCTCACAACCATGGGAGAAGCAACCTAGAGCTAGAAGGGCCAACAAGAACAAGGCCAAAAACAACAAGAGGCAACACATGCAACAAGACCTCTTTGTGAGGAACCCAAAGTAGAATCTGTTCAATAGATTCTAGAAGAAAAAGTGCCTACAGAACAATCAAAATAAGAAGAAGCACTTGGGCCTATGCCAAGGCTTGAGGTCACTTTGACTCAAGCCTACCTAAACATCATCAAGTCCCGAGAGATCCAAAGATCAATTCTTCAAGAGATAAACTTTAGGCCATTTTTGGAGAAAGCTCCAAAGGATGTTAGAACACAATTGTAAGCCTCTCCCATGTGGCTAGCCATCACATCTAGTGGGGAGTGGTACATGGGAGAGACCTATCTCTTCTAGAATAGATAAAGGCTAGGGTCCATTATAAAAATCAAGGACATTCAAGTATCCTACTCGGCAGAGGCCACTGCACAAACACTAGGGTTGCCAAACATTGGAACATAGTTGGTAGAGATATCAACAAATGGCAATCCTAAGGTAAAAAGGAAGTGGACCCAACGATGCTATGGGGTGGACCATAAGGAGCATGGTGCACTCGCAACGACGAAGCAAATTTATTTCAAGATTGTAGCCTATCACCTCAATCCAATGGTGAGGCCAAGTAAGGTGATTGCTTTCTCTGCTTGAGCATGTGCTGCTCTAACTGAGAAATTTCTTGTTAACCTTCCATAGCTAATTTATTTGGAGATCAAGAAGTGCTTCAAGGAGAACGAACGTGGAAGGAAGACCCTATTCTTTTCATGCCTTATCAAGAAACTTTGCAAGAGAGTAGGTATTATTACTATTCAAATGACACTCTCAGACATGCTCCCTTGGCCTCATGGGAAAAAATCATGAAAGATAAAATGCCAACAACCATTCAGGAAGAGGAGCTACCACTACCACCACCTAGTCAGGAAACCACACCAAAGGCCCATGTAACCCTTAAACATCTATAGAAAATCTAAGAGCAACTCTTGAGTGAACAAGAGCAACAAGTAGGAATGAGTGGAGTGGATCCATCTGGGTATCGGCCAGCAATGAGTCATCTTAATGAGGTAACCCAAATAATTAGCCAGATGGAGAGGGGTGGTTCCATTTTCTCTACCCAAAGAATGCAACTAACTTCAAGGTCAAATCCCAATGCTCGAGAGGTAATGATATCATTAGCAACACATCATCTATTCCCAAAAATCTCTGGGAATACCACCACTTTCTCGGTGAGGTTGGAGGAAGGTGAATATGCAACTATTTGGTGATGCAGCACCAAGGGCAGGAAACAATGGCAGAAGTATTAGCTGACTATGTAGTTGAAGCACTGAATGCACCCACAATGTTTGTACTAAATGTATCTACACTCCAAGATGTGCAGATGTCTACAAGCATGATTAATAGAAAATTAAACGTAGCCCAACTTGCACAACTACTGGAACAACTGATAAGAACCAAGAAAATAACTCTGAATATCTTTAATCTTTCGAAGAACATCATTGCAATCTATTCGAAGCTGCTAAATGCAAGGGGTAAACACATCATTTTGAAGGGGCAACTAGAAATGGCCCAAGAGCAAAATCAACGCTTGGCCATAGAGGTTGCTGAACTTTGTGCCTAACTTGTAGAATAAGCAATCCTCAGCCCAGCAACAACAAGAGATGAAAGTATTAAATGGCTTCAAGAATAATTTCAAAAGGTTGAGGAGGAAGCAATAATGGCCATCTTCAAACAATCCATGGTAGAAGCTAAAACACACTCAATCAAAAAGGACTTGAATCAGATGTGCAAAGAAAATGAAGCATTAACCACTCAAAATCATCACCTACAAAATGTTGATGCTTAAAGAGATAAAATGTAAGAATTCATTCACCAACAGTAGGAGTAGCTTGCCAGAGTCAACACTAAACTAAGGAAACTGGCCATGGAGAACTACAATTTGTCAATGGAGGAGGTACACATCTTGCGTAAAAATTCTACCATCGAGATCACCGCTTGGAAGAACAAATCTCCTAAATTTGAAGAGTGAAAAATCACTATAGGGACCAAGTTGGTTTACAAAAGAAAATTAATGAAAAAGAAATCCAAATGGCAAAGGCTAAAGTGGATGAAGCCCTCTAGCAACTCTATTAAGGAAGAGAGATGTGGCAACCCATCCTTGATAAGATTAATGCCTACAACAAAGATCCACTTAAAGGAGTTGCATATTGAAGAGATGACAAAGTATATGGAGTTGGCCAATCTGCATTATGTAAACCTAGCAATGTTGACAACTAGATGACCGTAGTCAGAATTGGAGAAACAGGTGGCTAGCTCATATCTACTATATGAGGCTAAGTTCAAACACCACAAGGACACCAAGCAAAAGCTTGAGATTGCTAACACTGAACTCAAAATCCTCAAAGGATGATTCATAGATCAATGATCCATCACTGAGGACCTAGCTAGACAAATGAATGACTATGAGGAGCTGAAGAACACAGTACGAGAGTTCGACGTAGATGCAGCCTGGTTTGTCAATGTTAAGAAGTTTTTTCTAGTAATCTCGTGTCCTTGGGATGTGCCCATTCCAACCCACATTTGCAAAGCTACATGGATGGTGCATGATCCTAGGAGTAAGGAGGAGAAAATGAAAGCACTGCTAGATGCTTTTCACCTTCCACTTGAAGTTGCAGTAGCAGCAAGACAACCATAGCCAGTGTGTGAAGTTGGTGAAGGTCCCTTAGAGCCTCAAGAACCACCACCGCCTAGGACTATTTGCTCTTCTCCAACAAGCTTCACATCATCAAGAAACATGTTGTCTAATTTTTGAAGAGTTGTGTCATGGTATTCAATTTTTTATCTTTAACACCATCATTTTTTGAAATGTGTTGATCCATACACCTGGGCACTCCATTTTTTGTCAAGTTAGTCAAGTTTTTTTTATTGAAATAAAAGTCAATCAATAGTTCCATACCTTTCCAATTTCGTAAAAGAACTTGAGGATGAGTTTTCATTCAATCATGGGGATATGATGAGTCGTTGTTGGTTGGTTGCTTCGATGAGGCCTCATCAATGAGGCCCCGTTGATGCATCTCGCCTATGTCAACGAGGCCTTGTCAAAGTAGTGTTTTTCCATCACCTATAAATATGTGCTACCAACCACATTTATGGGGGAATTTAAATTTTAGTAGTAGCAAAGCTCTTGCATTTTTTTCATTTGAAAGTTAGAATTTTCTCCCTGAGTTCCTGCAGTAGGAGTCATTGAGTGTGCGGATCTTTATTTAAGCATTGTTGTACCTGAGCATGACAGTGTGTGCAGCAATAAAGATGAGCTTTCTGATAAACCTTGCATCACTTTGGATAGATTAGCTATTTTATTTATGTATTTAATGTTTTTAATTATTTTTAAATTCTTTCAATTAGTTATCAAATATTTTCCAGTTATTATGTTAATGAGACAATTAAGTAAGATATATTACACACATAAGTACAGCTGCTTCGAGTGTAACACGTATTAGCTTGGTAATCCTAGTAACGTTATTACTTGGTACACCCAGTAGCATAGCATTTGGTCGCCTAGCAATAAATACGTGGGTTTAAGATGTGTATGAAAAGTGGGAACAAATACTAATGTTTGGATTAGTTAAATGATTAGTTAATTAGTAATTTAGATTAGTTAATTAAACTCCTTTTATCTACATTTCAAGCACCAAAATACAAAATACAAAATACAAAATGATAAAAATTGGATGTCTCAGTTATACTTAACCATACCAACATACATCACAAGTGTAATTCGGAGGACAATGATTGTCCTTAAAGCTAGATTAACTTCCTAAAGGGCTAGTGCATTAGAAACCATAGAGTCTACAGAATTCGACTGAATCATGTGTGAATGCTTGTGATTCATATGGTTGGGCATAGGGGTACCTTGCCACTCATCAATCTTCTTTTGTGACAACAGTTTAGAAAATGCATGAGACCTGAATAAAGGATATGATTCCTTTGCATCAGGGTTTGTGAAGCTATCTATCAAAATTCTAGAGTGGCCAATGTTGGCACCAAGCCACTCTAGAACTTCTTCATAATGGCCTGCTTCCCTTACTGTCCTAGTGGAAACCTCTACCCCATCAGTAGGAATACCAAACATCCATGTTCACCTTCACACCTCAAATGATGGTGCCAAAATAACAACCTTCTCATTGAAGGAGTTAATGACATGCAACATCTCTGTAGTAGGAATAGAAGGCATAGGTGGCATGAATACATTGAGCAAACCTACATGCTGGATGTTTGCTTGAATGTATCGAGGCACCTATCCCTTAGCCACTCTTGTGCTAATGTCACCTCACCAAACTTTAGGATGCGGGTATCCTCATGATGTGAACCTAAAAGTGGTATAGTGATATCAGCTGAGATGGAAGGTTATACAAAGCAATAACCAAAATTTTAGCATCAACATGAGCACTTGAACAACCAAGCAATGCAATAGAACACATAAAGTTATAACCATGAGACACTAGAAGCTATAGCCTTTACACTTACCTTTCCTTTTCTTCTTTGATGTGGTTTGAGTGGAGGTCCCAGCTACAAAGGTCTAATCTATGCTATCGATGTCTACCCACTATCTATGCTTCATCCTATCATCCTTACACTTCTTTTATACAAGATTGAATCTTGACGTGTATTGATGGGACGTGATATCACATGGGCCACGATATCGCATCCCACGCGATATCGCGGTGCACCGCCAAGTCTATAAATAAGAGGCGGCTCTCCCTTGTTTCTCATTCTAGGCCTAGACCATAGCAAAACTCTAGCAATTTTACCTCTCTAGAGATAGAATAATTTCCATGTGCCTGCAGTAGGAACTCCAAAGTGAATGGATCTTTATTCGAGCAAATATTGTACCTAAACACAAGTTTGTGTATGACAATAAAGATGAACTTCTTGGATAAACCTTGCAGTGCATGGATTAGGCTAATTAGGATTTTATTTATTGTTATTTATTATTCATCATTTAAATGCTTTCTTAGTTAATTAAATATTTATCAACCCTTCTCTCCTAGTTAAGTGCCTTAGTATGACGGCTTCGAGCATGTGCGTTATGCTTGGTTATCCTAGCAACGACTAGCGTTTGGTAACCAAGGTTGCATCGGTTCAGGGTGTGAACAGTAAGTGGGAACGGATGCTGATGCTAGGTTAATTAAAGCTTAGTTAGTTAGTTAAAGTTAGTCAATTAGTCTCTTCACCCTTCACCTCAATAGCATAGGAGATAAAACAGAAAAGATATAAACATAATATACCTCGGACTTACTTAACCATACAATCGTGACAACTACAAGTAAGTCTGAGAAGACAACGAATGATTAGCCTTAAGTGTTCCATGAGGTGTGTAGGCACTTAGTCTTTGGAGTTCTACCAGATCGCGCATGCTACACTCGTATTCGTATGGTTGAGTGTAGGGGTACCTCGCCACTCATCATGTATGCATCAAAGTTCCCTCTTAACTATTGATACATAATGGTCTAATCTGAGGACTCTTGGTGAATCAAACCTTGATCATTAACCTTGTACCTATAAGAAGTTATAAAACCAATAAACTTAGGGAAGGTATTTAAGCTAAAAGCATAGCAACATTACAATAACCATGCTTACCCCTGTACATAATACATGGTGCCATGTAGGTTTTGGAGTAATGTGTGGGCTCTATGTGCCACCATCAGGGTATTGTCAACATTATACTAACTATACTCTGGCATCATCTAGATCTTCATAAGGTAGCATGGGCTTATGGCGTTTGCTAGTCCACCTATTATCTTAAAAGGTGACTTGTCAGTAATGAATTTGACAATCATGCCAAATGCCCAAGGCAACAAGGTCTCCACAACAATCCTAACTACATTTTCAAACAAGTGTGACCAAAACATCACATTAAAGTTTTTAAGGAGGTAGACAAGGAAGTACCTTGTTCCCAAGCCAAAACCACAATGAAAGTTTCTTGAAAAGCATCTCATGTGGTGGGGTGTTGGTCTTGGGATAACCAATGTAACATAAGATGTCAACTAGCTATACTATGATGAGGATAGGCCTTAAAAAGACCCTACATGAAGCAAAGCAAAAACATTGTGACCAATTACTTAGCAGATATAAAAAAAACATCTAGTCAGAGGTGAAATTAGCCTCTGTAAAGCTTTAAGGTGTTTATCTAAATTAGCTTAAGAAATTCCACAAAAAAAAGCATTATTACAACCTTTCAAAGAAAAAACATTATGGCCAATTGGAATTACTTTGCAAATTTGGAAAAAACATCTAGTCAGAGGTGAAATTAGCCTTTGTACAAAGCTCTAAGTTGTTTATCTAAATTAGCTTCATAAATTCATTAGAAAAAATTATTAAATCCTTATGTAGCCTTACATTATGGAATTACTTAGCAAATTTGGAAAAAACATCTAGTTGGAGGTGAAATTAGCCTTTGTAAAAAGCTTTAAGGTGTTTATCTAAATTAGTTTAAGAAATTCCATAAAAGCATTATTACCATAACCAAAATATCATAGCCAAAGCATTATAGCTAGAATTAAACCTTGGTGTAAGTTATGCATAAATTTAGAAAATAGCATCTAAATTATGCATAAATTTAGAAAATAAAAAGCATTAGAAAAACCATCTAAATTATGCAAATCATGCATAAATTTTTGGAAAACATCTAAACTATGCACAAAATTAGGAAAAGCAAGCATAAGTTTAGAAAAACATCTAAAGTATGCAAATCATGCATAAATTTGGAAAAAAAAAACATCTAAACTATGCACAAATTTAGAAAAGAAAAAGAAAGCATAAGTTTGGAAAAAAAACATCTAAATTATGCAAAGCATCCATGAATTTGGAAAAAAAAAACATCTAAACTATGCACAAATTTAGAAAAAGCATCATAAACTTAGAAAAAACCATGTAGCCATAGTAAAAGCTTGCAAAAAATAGAAAAATCTTTTACTCTTCTTAAAAAATAAAATTTTTTACATGTTGAAAAAAGGAACACATAAGTTATACATATCAACCACTTCCATTTCCAAATGGGTAATGAGCTACAACCATAATTTTTCCTTGTTCACAAAGCCATAGCCAAAAAGTTTATTGAAAATTTATTTGTACTCTGATTTCAATCATTCCACCACAAAAATAATTCTAAAATTATGAACCTTACAACAATAACCATTATAACTGAAAATTTATGACCATATCTGCATAAAGCATAACCAAAATTTAGCCAAAATCGTAGTTGTCACCATTAACCTCTTTTTGCGCAAGGTTGGTAAGAAATTTGCCAAAAATTCGTTTGAGATTCAAATGGAGTGATTTCATCACTATTTGAAAGCCTAAACTGAGCCCTACATACCCATGTTTAGAAAAAATTCAAAACGTTTTCGTTTCTGTAGGAAAACTTCGTTAGTTTGGACAATAATCCAAAAACAACACAAACATCCTTATTACACCTGCTTAGTAAAAAACTTCATAGCAAAATCAATTTAAATCCAATCCAAGTAATTCCACTTCCTTTGGAAATATGAAGTAAAGACCTACTTAGCCATAATCAAAAAATAGTCAAAACCTTAGACATTTCTTTATAAAAAATTCGCAAGATTACATGAAATTACAAAAACAGCATGAAAAACCTAACTACGCAATGTTAGGAAAATAGTCATAACTTCATTGTTTCAATGCCAAATTAAACAATACAATATTCATTGGAAAGCTTAAATGAAGGCTATGAATCCATAAGATCAAATTTTGAAAACATTTAGCCATTTTTGTAATAAAAAATATAGAACATTGCTTATTTTTTCATGTAAAAAGCTAAAATCCCTAAAGCCATACTTAATATAGCCCTGAAAACATAGCCAAAATAGTTGAAATGATCAATACCCATTACAAACTACACCAAAATAATGGGGTATGATTTTGTTGAAATTTAATTTTAACAAATCCTAAGGCCTAGATCTGAAAAAATGGCCACAACCCAAAATTTTGGGAAAAAAGCATGAAACAACTAAAGCAATGAAACAACTATAAATTTTCATGGAAGCAACCAAAATAGGAGGTTGGATTTCATCAAAATTACATTTTAATCCCTCCACTATAGTAGGTGATGAGTGGCGAGGTACCCCTACACTCAACCATACGAAACGAGCATCGCACGCGCGATCCGGTCAAACTCCACAGATGGACTAGTTGTGGCACCTAGATTAGTTAGCCTTAGGTCGCAGTTCGTTGTCTTCCCATCTAGACTAGTTTTGCATATGTCACGTATGGTTTAGTCTAGATGAGGTGTATGATGTGTTCCTAATTCTATTGCTACTCCTAATGGCAGTGGAAAAGAATATTTAACTAAATCTAAGCTAAGAGGAAAAGGGTAAGAAAATCTAATCTAGCCTAAGTGCGACGAGCAACCGATTCCTTGATCAACCGTACACATCTTGGACTTCGTGCACGACTGCCACTAGGACTACCAAGCATAGGCCTAGGTACGCCACTGGGATTACCAAGCGCAGACCCCAAATACGCCACTGGGTTACCAAGCGTAGATCCCCCTAGCTACACCACTGGGCTACCAAGCAGTCACACTTAAATGCTCGTAATCAAGTCGAACTCGTTCCGCTTCTAGGAGTTTAGGGTTGTTAGAGACTACTCGCGATAAGTAACCGATTCCTTAACTAGCCGTACACACCCGTAGATGCTCGTAGTCAAGTCGTACTTACACCGCGCTATGAAAGCAATAAATAACATGAATAAAATAACAATAAATAAACTAAGTGAATGCTGCAATGATGAAGTAATCTCGATCTTTATTTCCGGTCATGTGCGTGTCCAAGTATGGCACACTCGAATAAAGACACCGTACAATCACATTCACCACACTGGGGGCAGACACGGGAAAATTCTACCTCTGGAGGGATCAAACTGCCAGAGCTTCGCTACACTAAAACTGGGATGTCAAATGAGGGAGAGCCGCCTCTTATTTATAGAAATTGCAGCTGACTGCGATATCGCATACGCGATATCGCAGGGAAGGACGCGATATTGCGTACGCGATATCACGGCCGACGCAGACCGCGTCTCATCAGTAGGTTTGGAAAAAAATAACTTTAACACATGAGAAACAAAAAAAACTAGAAAAACCATTGAAAACAAAGGCAAAAATAGGTATAACTACCTACCTTGGATTAGTGATAGATGAGGCCTAGATGGAGATAGGCTTGGGAACATTTGATAGCCCTCTAGAATGCTCATCCATCTTTTGGATCATAGGATTTTTGCACTTTTCCCTCACTACTTGGGTGCCATGGTAAGCTCAATGTTGAGGATGATGGAGATTAAGAGAAGACAAGAGTTTTATGCTGGCTGCAGGGGAGATGGGAGGCTTCTACATTGAAGATTGGTGTCCTATATAACAAAAATCTTTGCTAGAGCTCTCCTCCAATGCGTTGTTGATGTAGAATGATAGTTATGATCAAAACTTACAAAATTTAACATATAAAGCTCATCTAAAACCTAAACACACACCTTGAAACCCCGGCTACTAATTCAGTGCACCATAACTCCAAGTGCACTCAAGTGCAAAAGGGGGAAAGTCTAGTGCACATTAGTTTTGTGTGGGAAACAACTTCACTTATCAAAATTTTAAATTTTTGGATTGTGGGTGCCACCCTATGCCTTCTCTCTTAACCAAAAACTACATCAATGCTTAGATTTTTTCCAATTTTGACACTTAGAAACATATTGCAACCTTAACTCCCATACATCCATCCTAGGAATACCATGCCTAGTGTGGAAACATGCCTCCTATTTTACAAAGTCATTAAAATACAACTATTTTGCTATTTTTAGTAACCAAAGCCCCAACGATGTAAATGATGCATTAACAAAGCCTCATCAATGCATGCAATGATGCATTGACGAGGCCCTACTAATGCAGTGTCTATTTTCACCGATAAGTATGCATGCTTCCACCATGTGTTGGAATTCTTTGATCAATCAAGTAGCCAAACTCTTACAGTTTTATTCCATAATCTCAAAGAATAGTTAGTGAGTGCTCATAGTATGGATCTAAGTCAATTGTATGACATCTTATTTGAGTGGTAATGTACCTAGACACATTCCATGAACATTAATAAGATCAAGATTGATTCTTATTCATTGCAGAACTCTGACTTAGATTAAATTTACTTTCCATGTAATTTATGTTTCATGTACTTAGTTAATATTTATGTTTCCATGCATATTAATAAATTGGCAAAATGAGCATGACTAGTTTCGAGTGTAAACATGTATTCGCTTGGTAATCCTAGCAGCATTATTGCTTGGTTTACCTAGTGGCATAGTGCTTGGTAATCCCAGTAGTGGATACGTGGGTTCATGATGCATATGGCAAGTTGGGAATAGACACTCATTGCCCGTAGGCCAATTTAGACTTTACTTTCCGTTGTTAATTAGTTTAAATAATTGATTTCTTCATTATCATTAGGAGTAGCATAAGGCCAAAACAACATCAAGAATCTTATGCCTCACTTTGGACTAAACCATACATGACAAAGTTACCACTAGTCCAAGTGGGAAGATAGTGTACTATGATCAAGGCATAACAAGTTAGATGCCACAACTAATCCTATCCATGGAAGTTTACCAAATTGTGCGTGAACGCTTGTGATTCATATGGTTGGGCATAGGTGGTACCTTGTCACTCATCAAGAGTCATCTATATAGTAGTCAGTGTCATGTAAATCTACCTCCCAATTTTAGAAGGAACTCTATTCTCATTTTGTTTTAACTCAAGGATAAGTTTTCAATTAGTCATGAGGGTATGATAAATCAAGTTTTTTACCGACTACGACATCTGATATTAGAGCTGCAATATTGGATCCTCAATATTGGGGCACAAGCTACGATGTCATATATTCAATATCATAGACATGTGCAAGCTTATAAATATGACACTTAGGTGCATGGTCCGAACAACTTTTCATTCCACCTTACATAGACTCTTGCAGTTTGTTTTCGTAGCTTAGTGATAGAGTGAATGCTTGCAATGTGGTTTTGAGTAATTGTTTGAAATCTTTATTCGAGTGAAGTGTACTTGAGCATAGTTCATGACAAAAATAAAGATCAAGATTACTTTCCATCATTGCAACATCCACTTAACTTTACTACTTTACTTAGCATAATTCTTACCATTTTCTTAGCTTAATCATTTACATTTCTAAGCACTTTACTTTCCTTGTTCATAATAAAGTAGAATGAGTACAATTGGTTTCAAGCATTAATCATTTGGTAACCCAGTAGTGGTTTCACTTGATTTGCTCAGTAGTAAACTCACTTGGTAATCCCAGTAATGGTTACAAGAGCCCAAGGCATGTACAGCAAGCCAGGAATGAATGCTCATCAATCTAGGCTAGAGTAGATTGTTTTACTATTTTCCTTAGACTTAGACTTATTTTCACACTTTACCATATTTACTAGGAGTAATGGCCCTACAACATCAAAATATCATACACCTCACTAACAACTAAACCATACACATAGACTATACTATCTCCACATCAGAAGATAACAATCCCAAACTCTAATCAATTACTAGCATAATCACGCTACCTTGTCCATGGAATTCGACTGGGCTACACATGAACACTCATATCTCATATGGTTGGGTATTGGACTACTCCATAGCTCATCACTCTATGTTTTCAATATCTTTCCAAGCCACTATATTATACAACAATTTCTCATTTGAATTCTTTTTCATAATGGTCTTGAAGAAGGTGATTGATAACTCGTAATAGCAACTTTGTTTTTAAAATAATGATGGTGGTCTAGAATCAAATTCACCATGGACAGTGATAGATAATCACTTGTTAGTACATATCACCCGTTATCCTAGATTTCTTTTAATTGCTTTACTAATGAAATCTCTATTTTTGTAACATCCTTAATAGAAAAAGCTTCAACAAACAACTTAGAAACTAACCACTTAGCTTTATTCTTTATTTTCATAATGACAACATTTAATTTTGAATTTTTAAAACTCTAATACATAAGATGGTGAAGTATAGTAATAACTAAGAGTATCATTTATCAATTTTTTCTATAGAACTAACAACTAGTCTTCTAGGCTAGTTTCATTCACTAAAAAATAAAGGAGATTAAGTAGTGACCAAGACATTAAATTCTCTTTATCTTTGACTAAGAATTTGCAAGCAATGATCTCTACCAAACTATAATACGACATTCTTAATTGTACCAAAAATACTCTCCTAGGTGATGCACATGTCTTATTCTAAGCATATGCCAAATTAAAGCAATCAAGCAAATGATATCTTGGATATGAGGCCTTCTTCAAAGAAAAGTCTATTTTTATCATTTAAAAATAGAATCTTAAAATTCTTGTTTGGATTTTTCCAAATTATTAAATCAAAATCAACCATCAATTATTAAATGTTTCAATAAAGTTTTCCATTAAAGGTGCATCTTTCAACATTGCAAAGTCTAAGAATGTAGTTAATTCAAATTTGTTCAACTCTATAGAGAAGCTCTTGTTAACCAACTCTAAAGCCAAATTTAGATCATAATAGTGATACTACACACTACATTTTGATGTTCGGTATCTAGTATATTCTTTTCTTAATAACTGTAATCAAAACTCCATGACATATTGCAAATAACATCATAATCTATTGTCATTACAGTGTTGAACTTTATCTTTCTTAACGTAGACTTCTTTATTGTAGAAGAAGACCCTTCACTATGACCAGAGCCATGATGACCTCTAGTCTATGGCATTGACACTGATGATCGTGAGTCAAATTCAGTATACTTTGAGGTCTTTGGAGAGGTAGCTTGATTATTAGCTTCCTTTTTTAGAAGCCATGGGTTTTATTTTCAAATTTTCACGTGGCATTTTGTCAAATAGTTTATGAACAAATTACCAACATAAGATTTAAAATAGCATTTAGTAAAAATACACAAAATTAAGGATTACGTAGAACTAGATTCAAATAGAAAAAAACCAATAGTTAAAACCCATGGATTTTAGTTAGGGAAAACATGTAACATATATTATTAAGATAGAATAAGCAAACTTGAAACAATTTATTATGCACATTTTTCTTTCAAAAAATAAATAGAGTTTTTGTATAATTAAGTTACCACAGTAAGATTTTCATTGGAAGAGTGTTTAATGAAGTAACAACACTAAGAATAATAATGTTCATGTCTAAAATTCTTCTAATGTCTAGTTTTTAGATGAATGAAATGCAACTACATTACTATTTATAAGAATGATTGTAATAAATACACTTACTTACCAAATCACCATGAAAAGATTTATTATGATTAAGTTTATCAACATAAACTATGGTGCAATACCATATTAAGTTTTATGTAATGTGATTAATGATAAGGTTCAAGGAGATAATAGAGAAATATATTGATATTAAATGTCGTATATTTTTGGATTAAATCACAATACCATAGTGAGATCTGTGTATGAGACTTAATAATTGGTGAAATGAAAATGTTATCTAAGATACTAAACAAGTCCATACTTAAAAATTATTATTCCACATTCACAACACATTTACTCACAAATGTGTATGAGTATTTATAGGTCAAATTTAACCTCATGTTGATTGGAAAAAGACACAACTAATAGTTAAGTATAAACTAACTAGTTTTTAATATTGATAATTTATTCAACAAGCATGTGGTACTTCACCTTGAGGGTAAAAATATACAACCAAGATGAAAACTTCATATAGATCTTCGAGAATATTGAGCTTGATAAGCATACCAAATCCTTAACACAAACAAGAATAACCTATGATTTTCAAACCAACAATTTTAAATGAGGAATCTCAACATTCCAATTTGAGTTGACTTGAGTTAAGTTCACCTAACTTCTATTAAAACCTTTATCTTCAATGAAAAATCAATGATTGTTAAAGTGATTTTTTCAACTTTTAGGAGTAACCCAACCCAACTTGCCAATTAAAAAAAATATTCACATTGCAATTTGGGTTGACCTAAGTTAAGTTGGCCTAACTTTTACTTAAATCTTAATTTTTAATAAAAAATCAATAGTTTTCAAAGCAATTTTGTCAACTTTTAGTGGCAACCCAACCCAACTCTTCGATCCAATGAGGAATCTCTGCATTACAATTTGGGTTAATCTAAGTTAAATTGTTTTCACTTTTATTTAAACATTTCTTTTTAATGAAAAATCAACTATTTTTAAAGCAAATTTTCAACTTTTTATGACAACCTAAGCTAATATACCCTGATTTCAATATTTTTTGGATTTTTTCAACCTTACAACTTGAGATATTTTCCAATAGTTTAATCATCGAGAATAATAGATTATGGGCAATCAAGAATAATAGTAAATGGTAACTACAATAGTGATTTGTGATTATAAATCTAGTGACAATAACTAGTTAATATTCAACTTGGAAATAAATTTGTCAAACTCTTCAATCTATCTACTTACACATCAACATTTTTCATGCATCTACAATTGGACATCTATTTATTCATATTATCATGTACATCAATCTATCCATAATTTATTATAATACTATAATTTATTAACTAGATTATATGTGAAGCAATAGCAGATGAAATGCAAAAACAAAAACATTGCAGAAAATCAACAAATAAAAATATAGGAGACCAAAAGAAAAAAAGAAGAAAGCTCTAATGGTGAGGGCAAAGAGAGTGTTGAATTAGATTAAATATGTATAATGTATCTAAGGTAGCCAAGAGGGTATGGTTTTTGCCCAACTTCATGCATTGAGGACACTTTTGACAAGAAGAAAAGATGCAAATTGCATGTGACACCATCTCTTGCTTCACATCCTCCATTTCAAACTCAAGCTTTGGACCAAAAATGTTAACTCTGTTAATTCTTTTGCGTGTAATTTTAGAACATGCAGTGAAAAATTTTCACTCTTGCTTTGTTTAGGTTCTTCAAACTTGATTTCTTGCTCTAATTGCCGGTTGCAATGAAACCATAAAAATGCATCACCTTAAACCTTAAATTAAAGAAAAATTATAGAATAACGCAGATTTTTGTGTTTTTGCATTTGGCTGTGGAGAGGCAACCCTGAAAAAGAAGAAATGATGCAATACATAGCCAAACAAACAGGAGGTAAACTAGTCATCTACAGACGTCCAGATAGAATCGCCGTTTTCTTAGCTCTGTCTTATGCTATTACCTTTGTTGAGTGCCATCTCTTGTTAAATGCAAAATCATATAGATCTAGTTACAAATTGTACGGAGGGACGTCTCGAGTTCCCAATTTCACAAAGGAAGCCAAATTTAACCAAATAACGAGCTTTGTTTTTCAGTGGTATATACAATACCTAATTCCTCATACTAATTACATTATCCTAGATGCCACCAGCATTCCAAATAGGGTTCTGTCTGTATGCAAGAAAGGAGATGTGTCTCACGGTTGCAAACGGCAGGCGGTGTAAGTGTGGAACAATGAGAGCCAAATTTGAAACACGTGCATCAACCGGTGTTCAACGGAAGCTATGGTAGGTAAAAACGGCGCTTTAAGTTTTAGATGCAACCATTTCTATTATGTTTAGAATGGAGAGATGAATACAAGCCTTAAGAATAAGGTGTATGTGCACCGCGGTGGTTTCATTTGGGAGGTTTCTACAATGAAACCGTACAACTTGAGCTGTAATCAAGTAAATCAGAGGTGCAGTTCTCTTTCATGATTATTTTAAATTATTTTGCAACTGATACGCTTTAATCTTTTTAGATTATGTGTTGGAGATTCATGCTTTGGGATAAATTTTGACGAACTGTTCACGTTGGATTCAAGAGTGTGTACGGAATCGCATTAAATTCGCAATGGGTACATATTTCATAATTTCTAATCTCATAAAATATTTTTTTTATTATTTAAAACATGGTCAAGATGATCATGGAATTGACATGAGGTAACTCATCAACCGTGGCTCCTTTTATGGTTTTCCCATTTTATACCGACAAGGATATGATGATGGTAATAATTTCGTTGAGCATCATACGAAAAGTGGGTCCCTCGTATTATTGCTACGGAATGTGGGCGGCTGCGATGAGATGGACCTGCGAATCACAGAGGGACGCGTTTTACTTGGATCTTGGTAGGACAATTCTTGGCATCATATCTCGTGCATGCCTTTTGACTCCGTACCTGTCACCGAAAAAACTGGGATGGTCTTGCACGTTTCCTGATTTTTCAATTTCTTAGACCAGCAAACAGCTTTTTCATTTCATTACAGGCTGCATATCTATATCTTAAAATAAATAACAAATTGCGTAAAGCAGTTATTGTAGTTAGTTTTTTCCAGAATGTAATGATCGAGAAAATAGAACATTCGTTAAAAGGAAGTGCAGCAATATCTTAAGCATATTCACCAACTAAGAAAATAAAAGATTTATACTACATTAGATTAAGTGTAGAAGGTCACTATTTCTCATGGCTATTTTAGTTAAAAATAAAAATGCTATCACTAACCTTTGCTTTAAGTTCTCATGGTTTTAGAATCCAAAATGGAAAATATCACTACCTATTTAAAATAATATTACAATGTAAAAGCAAAAAAAATCTTGAGTGATTTGCTTTTGCTACCTATTAATGCCCTAACAATTTATCTATTCTACCTATATTTTTCATAAAAACATAATAGGTGTCTAATGAATCATATAGACAGTGCTTAATCATAGAATATGTCTCTCTATGAAAATGGCAAATATGAGTACCATGGTAAGAGTCATGCAAGTGAAATAGAAATGCACAATGACCCTCATATTGACTGCAACAATCAGAGAGTCAACAATTGAGTGAAGCATGATTGCACATGTCCACGAATCTTTCTATCTAGTGAGGACAACCTTAGAACTATTTCGCTCCGCGAAAATTTTCTAACCTTTGGCGCTCTTTGCCCGACTCTACGCTGATGCGTAGCTAAGCATTCCTACGCTTCGTGGGCCACGGTGACACTGTTGTGGGTTGCTCTATCTCACCCTGTGTCCAAAACGATGGGCAATTGGGGTGCTATTCTTTGCTGTTGCAAGCCCTAACTGTGATTCTCTCTAATTTTGCTTTGGTTTGGCTATTATTTTATGCAATTTTCTAGTTTTTGGCCCTCTGCCGCTTCACTTCTCTCTGCGTTTGGTGGTTAGTGGCTACAGTTTTCTCTGTTGCAATTGTTGTGGTACTGTGTGGCCATTCTGTGCTGTGGTTGGGGGTCTACACTGTTGTTGTCTTGTGGTGGTGTAGGGCTTCGCTATTGGGCATCAGTAGTGTGGGTGTCCTTGCCACTGAATGTTTTTTCAACAGCTAGGGGATTACTCTGAGGTTGCTACTAGTGTGGCCACTGTTGTGCTTGCCTTGTGGGTTGGTGCAGTGGCTGTTAGTGTTGTTCTTTGCCGCTACAGTGCTATTTGTCGAAAAAGTGAATTCATCAAGTTCTGCTCCTTTTCAGTGAAGTCCCTCTAACTTGCCTAAAATCGATTTTCTCCTTCCAGATGATATTTTTGATGTGATTTCTAACGAATTTACTCAGTGCTTTCTTTTTTTTCAAATAGTGGGGTTTTTACCAAGGTTGCTAAGTATCAACACGTAAATCCAAAACCTCCTTCAATCCCAAAGCATTCAAATTTTTCATGCCCGTTACTACACCCGAAACTTTATTCTGGTGGAATTATCTGAAGCCTCTCAGGTCAAGAAGGCTCTCTCCTTAAAAATTTTCCCAACACGGAATGCAACTCTAATAGTGCACGCTTGGAGATTTGACTTTAACATTAATGACCTAGCCTTTAATACAATCCCTTGTTATGTGGAATTGCCAAATCTTCCACTCATTTTTTCATTTGTAGAAAGAGACATCTGAGCATCCTTGATCCCATTCTTTCTAACCATTGCATTGTGATCAATGGTACTCAAATTCGTTGTTATTGTATCGAACTCAATATAGCTCTCAAGAAAACCTCTTTAACCCTCACAGTTGGTGGAAAAATTTTCACTAAAAAAATAAACTATTTTTATCTCCCAAACTCATGCGTCATAGGGCCAAGCATCATATCTCGACGTGTTCCTTCTTATCTAAGAAGAAACAATTGTAGCACCCCTAAAAACCTAGTCCCCAGAGACACCATCTCGTCCATCCTCATAATCCTTTAAATTTAGATCCTCTTTCTAAATAGCTCTAAAGTCTTCTTTATCTGGCCCCTCTAAGATACAAACGCTACAATTTGATACACACTCCTTAGCTCAGGTCATCCCCTCCAAGTCATTCAAGGACTCCATCTTGGGTGAGGAGTTTGTGATGGGCAGTGAAAGGAAACGTGTTAAAGCTTCTTTCCTTACAACTCCAACCTCCACCTCCTCTTCACTGAACACTTTCGAGGTCCCTGTTACTACCAACAACTCTTTTGCCCTCCTTTCACAAATAATGGAAGTTGATACTTCAACTTTTGAATCTCCTATTGACCTCTTAGTTGACACGCGCTCTATTTCCTCATGAACCCCCTATCATGAAACGTTTGATGCCTTATTGATAGACTTCAACAGAAGTATGTAGGAAACTTTCTATCCAGCCTTAATACTACTTTTAATTTCATTGTTCTTCAAGAAATTAAGATTTCAGTTGACCATTTATCTTTTTCAGCCCATTGGCTTCTTCCTCACTCAACAATTCTTGCAACCTCCCACGTGAGTGGGAAAGGAGGAGCTACCATAATCCTCTCAACTTACTAGAAAGACAAACTCATTCAAAGTGGCTCTGATTCTAGGCATAGATTATCTTAGGCTACCTTCTCCTCCTTGCATGGCCCTTTTGGCATCTACTCAATTTATGCCCCCAACGATTCTACCAGCATGCTCTCCTATGCTAGGAATTGGGTACGTCTCTTCCCTCAGTGCCTTGGATATTTGGAGGAGATTTTAATATGATAAANGGGGGGGGGGGGGGGGGGGGGGGGGAGGTGTTTTCTCATCTGCCAACTTTCGAATATTAGACCTAGTCCTCCTTTATGAAAAAGTTATACCTTTCTAATGGAGTGGATGCCTCTTCTTGTGATCCTCTTCATAGATTCACTTGGAGCAATCTCTGTCTGGGCCAGGCTCGCATTTAAAGCAGGTTAGACAAGTTCTATTTTTCCATCCTCTCATTCTGGCAAGCCTCCTCTGCTACTATGGTTCATCAACACACCACCTTATCTGACCATCTTCCCATCTCTATATCTATCCATATTCACAACAAGCATAGACATAACTTCCATCTTTTTCAACTACATAAAAATTGCTTCTCTTCCCCTTCCGCCAGACTTCTTCTCTCTAACCTTTAGAATGTTGAACCTAGGCCCTTAAATTAGGTGGGTTGGATCCAATGGTGGCATTGTGCTTCTTGTAGAGTGCAGAACTTTACTCGTCCGTATGGTAAGGCAGTGGCTACTCGGGCCAAACACAAATACAACAACATTCACCTTACTATCAAACATCTAACTAATAAATTAGCTCAAGATCCTTTCAACGCTCTAGTTTACAAAGAGTTAGCTAAAGCCTGATTAGCCTTCCAACAATGGGAAGTGTACAAAGCACAAAGTGCCTTAACTAAAAGTAGACTCACTTGGTTAAATATTCAAGATGAACACCATAAGGAATTCTTCAAGTATCTAAATCACTCTTCTTCTTCTCCTTCTTTAGACAAAATCTCCAATGACAGCACTATCATCACTAACCACAACAGTATCCTCTCATTCATTAAAAACCATTATGAAACCCTCTTTGCAGCTACTGCTATGGACCTCTCATCGTTTGAAGTTGCTACCCTCAATTACCCTCACCTTATCAAATCTACTATGTTGCAAAGTCTCGAAGCCAATATCACCAGGGAGGAGCTTCAAGCAACTTGTTCTAAGTTAAGTCATGGGAAGGCTCCTGGTTATGATGGTTTTCCCGTTGAATTTTTTCAAACTCATTGAGACTTGGTGGGGAATGATCTTTTCCAGGTCATTATTGGTTCCCTTGGGCCTAATCTAAATCAAGGGATTATTCATCTCCTCCCTAAGTCTAGGGATCCTACTTGTATCTCTAACTGGCATCCCATAACTCTTCTTAACATGGTGTATAAAATTTTGGCCAAGTGCTTACCC
Organism: Gnetum montanum; assembly: GCA_015680685.1. NCBI lineage: Eukaryota > Viridiplantae > Streptophyta > Gnetopsida > Gnetales > Gnetaceae > Gnetum > Gnetum montanum. The sequence goes on along the minus strand of MNCI01033729.1, from coordinate 64,492 downwards.
TTACGACTAAAAAAATTCTTGGCCAAATTATATCTCCCCAGCAAACTAGATTTGTTCCTAGTAAGTACATTTTAAACAATGTGGTTATGGCATGGAAAGGTCTCAAGTGGGCAGAGGATGATGGTCAAGATATTCTCCTAATGAAGCTAGACTATGCCAAGGCCTATGACAACATAAAGTGAGACTTTATTCTGCAAACCATGACTAAACTTGGTTTTGGCGCCAAGTTCCTACATATGGTGAAATGCTTATTCTCATATGCTAATGCAAGAATAGCCACTACCTTTGACATCACCTCTCCCTTTCCTATCCACAGGTTAGCGTGGCAAGGCTATCCTCTGGCCCCTTACCTATTCATCATTGCAGCTAACTTTCTCTACCATCAAATAAACCATGACATACAAAATAAAGTTCTCATTAGGGTTTGCCTCTTTTCACCTAAACAACAGCTTCTTAATATGCATTTTGTCGACAACTTCTTTTTTCTTGTCCAAAACACTATAGCTAATTTGCATCAACTCTTATCTAGGGTGGAGAAATATTGCTCACTCTCAAGCTCCACTATTAATTGGAACAAATCCTCTATTTATAGCTTTACCAGTAATTATAATCATGTGACCAATTATAATTGGAAGCTACTTCAAGATTAAGACATCATTAAGATTCTGGGAATTCCTTTTCGTTTTAGAGGTTCAACCTCAGTTCTTTAGGAGGAGGTTCCTTATCGAATTCAAAAGAAACTTGATAAATAGAAGACTAAACCCCTCCCTCTAGTAGGTAAGTACCTCGTCTGTAAGTCCATATGTGAGTCTACCCATGTGTATTATTCTTTGTGTTGGGCCCCCTTCCAAACTACTTACCAGAAGTTGGAATGCTTATTTCGCGATTTCATGTGGTCCTCCAAAGATTCTTGACAGGGCTTCTATCATGTCACTTGGAATATTGTTACTCTCCCTAAGAGTAAAGGTGGATTAGGTCTTTTGAGCTCTTTTAAGCAGGGGATTACCTTAGTTGCTAAATGGTTAGTCTAGCATATCGATGCCCCAGATATTATTGGGATTCTCTTCCAATTAAGACTTCATCAAGCATTTCCCAAAAACAAGCCTTTTTGGAAAGGTATCCATTTTGTTAATTGGATCCTTTATCTCCACACTATCATTATTCCTAGATCTCATGTTTTCAAAAGCATTTAGAGGGCTTGGAAAACTCTACACCATTATATTGACTGGACTAATATCAAGATTAACTCTACTCTCCTCTCCAAGTTGTGTCCTTAGTGGTTACCTTTGTCATCCACTTCCCTTGCCATCACAAATGCTAAGGTTGCTACCTTGTGGTATCGAAAGGGGGTTATTTCTTTAAATTGTCTTCAATTGGCTGGTCAATGGATTTTAGGGGGCTGAGTTTAATAATTTGTATGGGGAGTTTGAAGCAATGCACAATTGCCTTGCTCAGGTCTTCACCTTTATCCACTGCCATATGTAGCTAGATGTTTTGGTGCAAAGCAGTTTTCATGGCCTTCAATGGATTAACGGGTCGAAGCTTCTACCTTACATACCATATGTCCCCTTTCACCTTATGCATGACTCATCCAGTGTCCTTCAACAATGTAATAAGTATTGGCACAAACAAGAGTTGGCACAAGTCTGGATCCCCCTCTTCCAACGTATTTGGAAACTACCAACCGTTCCTAAAATTAAGCAGTTCCTCTGGTGTCTCCTCTACCAGGGTCTACCAATTAGCATACATCTCTAACATCTGGAGATCCACAGTCCCAACTACCCTCTTTGTGGTGGAAAAGATGATTTTATTCATGTGTTTTGGCATTGCCCCTTTGCACAACATGTGTGGACATGGGTTTCCATAATAATACCATCATGCAAGCTATCTCTAGATGCTGTTATATTCAAATTTTTGGCCACACACTCTACTAATTTTAAATTTTTGTGGAAAGTAATTTGAGTTATTATTTTATATTATATCTAGAAGTGTAGATGCAATATTATCTTTCAAAGGATTAATTATTCTAATACCTATCATCTCACAATGATGAAGAAATTGTAGATCTTCTAGCTCATTCATTTCTAACTCCAATCTCAAGCATCAAAGTTCAAAACGGATATTCATTAGGTGATCCCTCTTTTGCAACCTTGGGGAAGACGCACACATTCCAGCAACACTTTTCAATAGAAATCTCTGCATTGTTGCTTCCCTTGTCAAATTTGAATGGAGTCGCTAGATAAGAGTCTCTCTATCTTTTATTGAGTGCTCTCTTCCTCATCTCTATTTATGCCACTCCCTCATGTAGTTAATTGGTCTCGGTGGATGGTAGTTTCCCAAATTGGGTTTTTCCTTTTCACGAATAGTTCCTCAGTTTTTTTCAGTTCCCATTTAATTCTCCCGGTGACTTATTGTGGTCTATGTACCTAATACGTTTTTAATATTAATAAAACTTCTTTTCGAGTACGACACACCCACCCCAATATGTCTATTTTTACTTTGGTACGAATAAAATATTTGTCTAAAGAATCCTATGAGTTTTCGGACTTAACAACAGAGCTTCAATTTCATTTATTGAGGTAGCGCGTTTTGACCTTCTGCACTTGTCCATGTCGTTCATGCTAAATAGCGAATGAGCCCTTTGTTTGGAATCAGTGAAGGCACAACTGGGAACTCCATGGCGAGCAGCTTCGAAGAAAGGCTCCGCATGAGGCAACAGATGATGAGCGACGTGAACGCTCATGGCGGTGGCGAGCTCGAGCAAGTGGAGGAGGAGGAGCATCCAGTGTCTGATGAATCCTCTTCTTCCAAAGCTGTTATTCTTAACATGCATTTTTCCAACAACTTCTTTTTTCTTGTCCAAAACACTGTAGCTAATTTGCATCAACTCTTATCTAGGGTGGAGAAATATTGCTCACTCTCAAGCTCCACTATTAATTGGAACAAATCCTCTATTTATAGCTTTACCGATAATTATAATCATGTGACCAATTATAATTGGAAGCTACTTCAAGATTAAGACATCATTAAGATTCTAGGAATTCCTTTTCGTTTTAGAGGTTCAACCTTAGTTCTTTAGGAGGAGGTTACCTATCGAATTCAAAAGAAGCTTGATAAATAGAAGACTAAACCCCTCCCTCTAGTAGGTAAGTACCTCGTCTGTAAGTCCATATGTGCGTCTACCCATGTGTATTATTCTTCGTGTTGGGCCCCCTTCCAAACTACTTACCAGAAGTTGGAATGCTTATTTTGTGACTTCATGTGGTCCTCCAAAGATTCTTGACAAGGCTTCCATCATGTCACTTGGAATATTGTTACTCTCCCTAAGAATAAAGGTGGATTAGGTCTTTTGAACTGTTTTAAGTAGGGGATTACCTTAGTTGCTAAATGGTTAGTCTAGCATATCGATGCCCCAGATATTATTGGGATTCTCTTCCAATTAAGACTTCATCAAGCATTTCCCAAAAATAAGCCTTTTTGGAAAGGTATCCATTTTGTTAATTAGATCCTTTATCTCCACACTATCATTATTCCTAGATCTCATGTTTTCAAAAGCATTTGGAGGGCTTGGCAAACTCTACACCATTATATTGACTGAACTAATATCAAGATTAACTCTACTCTCCTCTCCAAGTTGTTTCCTTAGTGGTTACCTTTGTCATCCGCTTCCCTCGCCATCACAAATGCTAAGGTTGCTACCTTGTGGTATCGAAAGGGGGTTATTTCTTTAAATTATCTTCAATTGGCTGGTCAATGGATTTCAGGGGGCTAAGTTTAATAATTTGTATGGGGAGTTTGAAGCAATGCACAATTGCCTTTCTCAGGTCTTCACCTTTATCCACTGCCATATGTAGCTAGATGTTTCGGTGCAAAGCAGTTTTCATGGCCTTCAATGGATTAACGGGTTGAAGCTTCTACCTTACATACCATATGTCCCCTTTCACCTTATGCATGACTCATCCAGTGTCCTTCAAAAATGTAATAATTATTGGCACAAACAAGAGTTGGCACAAGTCTGGATCCCCCTCTTCTAGCGTATTTGGAAACTACTAGGATGTCTCCTAACATTAAGCAGTTCCTCTGGTGTCTCCTCTACCAGGGTCTACCAATTGGCATACATCTCTAACATCTCGAGATCCACAGTCCCAACTGCTCTCTTTTCGGTGGAAAAGATAATTTTATTCATGTGTTTTGGCATGGCCCCTTTGCACAACATGTGTGGACATGGGTTTCCATAGTAATACCATCATGCAAGTTGTGTCTAGATGTTGTTATATTCAAATTTTTGGCCACACCCTCTACTAATTTTAAATTTTTGTGGAAAGTAATTAGAGTTATTATTTTATATTATATCTGGAAGTGTAGATGCAATATTATCTTTCAAAGGATTAATTATTCTAATACCTATCATCTCACAATGATGGAGAAATTGTAGATCTTCCACCTCATTCATTTCTAACTCCAATCTCAAGCATCAAAGTTCAAAATGGATATTCATTAGGTGATCTCTCTTTTGCAACCTTGGGGAAGACCCACGCATTCCAACAACACTTTTCTATAGAAATCTATGCATTGTTGCTTCCCGTGTCAAATTTGAATGGAGTCGCCAGATGAGAGTCTCTATCTTTTATTGAGTGCTCTCTTCCTCATCTCTATTTATGCCACTCCCTCCTGTAGTAAGTCTTGGTGGATGGTAGTTTCCCAAATTGGGTTTTTCCTTTTTACGAATAGTTACTCAATTTTTTTCAGTTCCCCATGACTTATTGTGATCTATGTACCTAATAGCTTTTTAATATTAATAAAACTTCTTTTCACGGTCCGACACCCCACCCACGCCCGAAAGGAGTTCTAGACATCAGAAGGACATGGAGGAGTGGCTAGGGGCTAAAAAAGAGCTGAAAGGAATCTACGTTGAGAAGATCCAGCTAGAGGTTGCTAGCATGATTTACCCCCTCTTCCGTGCTTGTGCCTTCCCCAAGTTGCTCTCCCAAGGGAAAATCCTTAGAATAGTGCAGGCTTGGATCATGCAGGAGGTTATGGAAGAGGGAACACGATACAACTAGGCCAAGCACCTTGCTGAAGGCCTGCAGGCTGAAATGGTCAAGCTTTGCAAGACGCTTAAGTCTCGTTTCAATGTGCATTTTTCCTTGTTCATAGCTTGTTTGTGGCATTTTTTGAAATTCCTGGTGGTTCACAAGGATGGAGGATGGGTGCAGCTAGATCGTAACCAGATCTCCAAGCCATGGATTTGCTAGGTCTTCCACACTGTCCGATCCCAAGATCCCCCTGAAGGGATTTGGGAGTTTCTTTTAATAACAACTAAGGATCTGGGGGTGCCTCCCCTCTGGGGCTAGGACAGCATGGGTGGTGCATCCCTTTCTAACATCGACAATGCGTCGAAGGGGAAGCGTCTGGCAGCAGAAATAGTAGCCTCATCGGTCCAGCGCAAAAAGCATCGTCTAGCCGTGGATTCTCCTAGCCCTACTGGTGAAGAGGGGAGGAAACCACGCATTAAGTTTCACAGGAGCCAACCCCTGGCTGGTAAGTAGAACGATGTGTGATTAGTTTATGTATATTACGCTACATATAGACGTCATTTCGTCACGTAGCGCTCGTGGGAAGTGAGTAAAGTTTTAATAACTGTAATGTGTTCTACAAGAAAAGAGAAAGATGTAGAGGGACTGACCTCTAAAATAGGGGTCATAGTCTTGCAGCGTGGGGAAGGGACCCCAGTTTTGGAAAAGGAGGTCCCTGTTAACAACGTAGGCAATACATAGGCTCCTATGCCTAAAGGGAAAACAAGCATAGAAGATGATGTAGCCCTTTTGAATAAGCTTGAAAAGGAGGATGTGCCTGAAAGGGAAGAGCAGTTTATCACTAGTGAGTTCGACCGCTTATTTGACCTTTCTTTGATGGCTAATCCTCCTACTATTATCATTGAGGGCTTAATAGATATAAGCTTTGCATTATTGTAGCGTCTCAAATTTTGTCTTTGTCTACTTTATTATGTTTGACTCGTTTTGTTTGTGTAGTAGGCACTTCTGATAATAGTGTCCTACCTTCATCACCGACCCCTACTCAACGTTGGGCTGAGGCCCTTGACAAATTTACCTTCATGGAGGGAATTATCAACGATATGATCAGTTGCTTAGAGCAAATCGATCCTGAGATCGATACATCACTGTTGTTATGTAGTGATTGTTAAATTTTCACATTGTGTCATCCTGTTGCGTCTAACTATTATTTTCATGTTACGCCATCTTGCCTCAAATGGGATCCCAAAGAGCCTGTCAACGTAGATGCTGCCCCTAAACCCTCACCAAAGGTGACCGAAGTGCCACGCCAACTTTACGATGAGATGCGTAAATGTGCATTATGCTCGGCCTGTTCTCTGTAGGAGAGTCAAAATGTCAATAAAGATCTCTAGAAGAGGTTGCAGAAAGCAAAAAACGAGAAAACCACCCTAACTACCAGGGTGGAGGACCTTGAATCTAGGAACAAATTTTTGCAAGCTCGGGCCACTAATGATGAGAATTGATGGACGGCTGCGATTAACTATGCCCACTACTAGACAATTGTCAGGAACAACGTCTAAGCCAGTCATGAGCTCATTGAGCAATGAATGCAAATGGATCTTCTAGCCCAAAGAACCAAGACTAGAAGGACTACAGCGCGAAGGTCCAGGAATGGTGGCAGATGCAGAAAACTCACAAACACATGTATAAACAAGAATGTGTTGCCTACTGTCAACATTACAGATATTCCATAGTTGAAGCACGGTCCCTTTGGCTGTTCCTCGATGTCATTGATGCTTCTAGAGCATATGAAAAGTTCCAAAAACAAGTGACAGTGAGTGTCTCCCCTAAGAGAGAGATGACCCTCCTTGGCGGGGAGACCACTATTCCTTCCTTCTTTCCTAAGGCGCCTCTGTGGACTTCTGTGGAAAAGGGGAAGGTCAAGGCTGGAACTAATCTAGGAGATGGTGTTTGGGCAGAGCTCACTAAGGACGAGATTATGCGATGCCTGTCAGTCGGCCTGGAACAAATTCCTTTCACGATCGACGCAGGACCATCATAGGTAAGCTGTGTGACTATTGTGATGTGATTTTATGCGTGATTTTATTACGTTTGCCTCATGTCAAATTGTAGGATCGGCATGAAGAAAATCCCCCTGAGGAGGAGCCTCACAGAGAGGATCACCCCCATGAAGAGGATCCACCCGAAGAAGATCCTCATGAGACTACTATGGAGTTAGGTGAAGAAGATGGAGACGAAAATGAAGGTGGTAACGTAGGGGATGTGTAGCGTAGCAGCATTGGTCAAGGATTTTGTTGTAATGAAAGGGAATAAAGGATAACTTTTTTGGTTTTTTAAAGTTGGTTTATGATGATTGTAAAAGAAAATTTTGCTTTTTTTTAATGTTTATGAAAAGAAAAGAAAATGCATTGTCAAAAAGATTATATGTTTTAGGCCACTACGGGCCTGCGATAGTTTAAGGCCATTTTGGGCAGGGCCATTCGTACATGAAAAAGAATAAATAGAATTTCCAGTTTTAGGCCATAGCGGGTCATAAATACTTTAAGGCCATTTCAGGTCGGGCCATTCGTACATGAAAAAGAATAAACAGAATTGCTAGTTTTAGGCCGTAGCGAGCCATAAATAGTTTAAGGTCATTTTAGGTCGGGCCATCATGAAAAAGCATAATGATAATGATACTATAAGAAAGATCGTAAACTGCANATGAAAAAGCATAATGATAATGATACTATAAGAAAGATCGTAAACTACATAATAGTGAATAATGTGGACTGATATAACACGTCATGCTAACGTGTTTTATTTATTAGCTCCGTAACTGCTTCTTAATCATTTTTAGGTTTGGCAACGCGTATGGACGAGGAGGCTTATTACAGCATTCCTCTATGCTATCATACCCTCCCTGGAAAAGCAATTCAGCCCAAGTCAAGCTCTCATTGGCCACTATGTTGACCTGTTCAACTATTGGGATAGGGGTTTGATCTTCAGGGATTTCAATCTTCGAACCCTATTCCTTTTCTACGTTCTTGACAACTTGAGGGATCATCTTATCACCATGGATGCTCACTTCTCCTCTCGCATAGGGCAAGTGGATCTCTTGGTGAATGGATGATGAGATGACCCTTAGCTGAGCCAACCAAGACCTCCCTAAGATAAGGTTGAAGTTGGGCATCTCCTCAACAACAATGAACATAGCATTTGTGGGGAATTGATCCCCTGCTACAAAGTTGATTTGCACAGTTCCTTTAACTTGCACTTGTGCCCCATTAAATAACTTCAAACATGATGTTGTCATGGGATTGATCTGGTCGATCAAACCCAGTTTGTCCACTATGGGAAATGAAATGACATTGGCAGCAGCCCCATCATCTACGTGTACTCTCCGAATCCTATATTGGCTGACTCGGATAGTGATGAACATGGGGGCTATTGTCACTTGACCCTTTTCTAGGTCATCCTTTATGGGCTCGTCATGGAAGGTCAGTTGGGAAGGCTATGGTTGTTCAATAGCAGGGGGAAGCATGATCGAATGAATTGCTTCTTCATCTGCTGGCAAGCTTTCGTCCATGGGTATGGACATTAGCATGCGAACCATGGCTTCACAATGCTTTTGGGATGTCATCAGCAAATCATACAAGATTAGTGTTGTATTTTTCTATTTGAGAGCTTGCTTAACTTGCGTAAAAGCTTTAAGGAGATTATGCCCATGGTCTAGTTGTTTGTTGCCCTTCTCTTCTTTCATTCATCCTAGGAGACAGATCTCTCAAGGAGGGATCATTTCTGGTTGAGGACTATGTTTTCTTGGGTAGGGAGAAGATGGTTGCGTCTGTGTAACATCATCCTTTTTAGAGGAAAAAGAAGTGAAGGATGCTGAGGCTAAAGGAGTGGGCTTAGGAAATCCCAGCGTAACGCGGTCCTTGGCTATTTTATCTATCACACGCCCTTCTCTTCTCGTTGTGGGTTAAGGTTGGGGCATTAACTTAGATGTCTGCCCTTGTGTAGTAGGAGCAACTAATGGCTTTGACACCTTGATGAAGAAGGGTGCCTTAGGTATGGGCACGGGCTAAGCCACGGCTTTAATAACACTCAACTACGGAACAGACGCTCGAGGAAAAACACGAAGGAAAAAAGGTTGTTGTTGCACTGTGCCCATCGATGTCGATGGGTCTGTCGTCTAAGGTGGACAAGGAGGCATGCATAGCATGAATGGTTGCTTAGGCTGTGCTGGGCCATTGCCATCCGTACCCACCACATTGATATTTTACCCTGCATTATTTCCATTTAACGAGTCTTGGTACATGTGCATAGACTGGTTTTCTGGGTGGACTGGGCTACTGCTATCAAGGATTAGCTTATCTTGGTCGATCATGCGTTGAATGTCATCTTTCAATGCCTAGCAGTAGTTTGTGTCATGTCCACATAGCTGGTGATAGTCGTAGAAATGGTCCAATCTGAAGTTTTTGGGAACTGGTGGTTCATTTAGCAAGGCCAAGGAGCGATTCTTGAGCTACTCACAATGCCATCTATGGCATTTTAGACCCTTCTTAGACACCTTCTTGTGTTGAATATGACGAGTTCCCAGCAATTGCTTTAGAAGTTTTGAAGGCTTTATAGGTAGAGGCATATATTTTGAGCAGTCTTTACGCTCAAAATTAGCTTCGACTGAGGGAATGTCTCAGGGGCTGATGCTGTTTGCTGGTCGACGTTGTTTGAGCTAGTCGTAGCCTCAGCACGAGCCATAGTCATCTTTTTATTATTATTTTTCTTTTTCGCCTCTTCGGCCACAGCTGCTACTATTCTTACTGCAGCCTTGCCCTTGTCTTTTTTTTGTTGTGGGCATTTTTATAGACCACATACGCTGGGTCTTTGCTAGCCTCTGCCGCATCTTGAATGCTCTTAGTTTGAGAAAAGGCTTGGCTAAGGGAGCGGGGAGCAAGGTAATATAGTTTGGACTTAATGAAGTCATTAACTGCCCCCATGAAGATTGCCAACAGATGGGCCTCCGCAATAGGTTCACGGATTTCATTCAAGGTGGCACTCCACCACTGTATAAACTTTTGGACTGGCTCGAGGGGATCTTGATTAACTGGTCTAGCATGACCTTTGGTTTCAGGTTGTATTTAAAACAAGTCACGATCTGAATCAACATCTCTTCCAAGGTCGAGATGGAGGAGCATGGAAGTGCACGATACCAATCTAAAGCCTTACTTGTTAGGGACATAGCAAAGACACAGATAATGGTATGTGGCCATTGTTGTAGCAACAATGACTCTGACCTAAAGGTAACTAGATGAGCATTGGGATCACCTTCCCCATTATATTTCGTAAAATGGGGAAGTGGCATCCCAGGAGATAGCGACAAGATGAGTACTACCGGACTGATAGGGTTGTCATGGTAGAAATTCATGACCTGTATTGTGTCAAAACCAGTAGGCTTGAGGCGTTTAACCTCCTTGATAAGGGTTTGAATAAGCTGGAAGGCTTCATCTAGACCTGAGGACGAAGAGGTTGGTAGTGGAATAGCAAGGGGAGCCATGATTGGTGGCGGGACAGGGATAGCAGCATGGCCTATGAACGATGCTATCGGAACTATCCCTGCAGACGATACCACCTGTGTCATCCACCACCTGGTAAGTGGTGCAGACAGGTCAACGATGGTCGATTGTGCCATAGGATACGCTATTTGCGTAGCCGGGGGCACAGACAATGACCCTATAGTAAAATTTGCTATATGCGAGGCTTGATGTTGATGATAAGTGAGATGTGACATCTACGTAGGCTATGCTATCAGGGGTGACGTACTTGGAGCCCACCACGCAATAGTGGTAGGTATTATCGTTGATTGTGGTGATGCGGAAGCGAAAGTTGGGATGAATACAGGAGCTGTGTGTAATTGCGAAGTGGGTACTGCGTGCACATATGGTAACATAGGTGTAGGCACGCGATGCAATGGGTTCACTAACTATGGCTACAAGGGAATGGTCTGTGAAGGGATGACATCCGACAAGGGAGCCGGAGAGAAGAAATGCCAATGTGACGCTTGTGCCACACGGTCGGCGATAGACAATTATAAAGGTGTAGTGATCATAAAAAACGGATTTGTAGGGGATGTTGTGGAGGGAGGAGCCATAGCAAAGCTAGCGTGATTGCCTCCCTCGGAATGGGCATCTAGGTCTTCTTGCCCATTGTGAAATGCTTCATCATGGAACATTGTGTCTCATTGTTCCATTGATGCCTTGGCCATTAACAGTTGATGTCCGTCAGGGGTATGGAAGCGTTAAGTGAAGGAACAAATTCCTTCCCGTTACAGTAGATGAACTCGTATTAGTGTTTCTCTTTGAGTTCCTATGGGTACATAGGTAGATTTTCCATAATTTTAGCACAAAGGAAGTTGTAATGTTGCTTTTTCTGAACGTGCCCCTTGGGCTCTTTGTTTTGAATCTTGAGGGACCGGCGTAGCCGCACCGAGCTAGTCGGTGGTTCGACAATGGCAGGTGTAGCCTGCATTGTCAAGGGAGTTTCCAGACTAGCCATGAGAATGACGGTAGTTGTCACAGCCATTCTCTACGTAGTTAGAAGGTAATGATAATGAGGATAAAGATCACAAAGGCAAAAGTAGGCTAAAGGCAAACGTGGGCTTTCTATCTTGTTGGATTCCAGAGGAATCGTCGAAGCAACCGATCTATATCACACGATCATGTAAACAACCACGGAGATATCACGTTCACATTAGTCGATGATGGGTACAGAAAGCTTTCAGGACTACCCATTAAACGCAAATTGGAGGTTTGGCCCTCCTTCTAACACCAAAAAAACTGTAACAATGGAAAACGTCAGTTGTTGGAAACACCGAGAGGATTTCCGTGTACACAGTTCCAACCCTAGATCTGTGTGAGGGCCATGCTGGAGAAAATGAATCTGAGGTGCCCTAAACGATCTTGTCGAGTAGACAGGGACTTACTTAATCAGTAAATTTCGTTCATGATTGTGTAATGGGAAGATGAGTTGTCATGAAGACGCAATAGTGGATGATGAGAAAATGAGATCAACTCCAAGATAGGATCTTGAAGGGGATGAAAATGATGTAAGCTATTCAAAACGACTGTAAAATCAATGTAAATAGGATGCAATGGATTGAGATTTAGAAAATACACGATCCCGAGATCTGGAATCTGTCTTGTAAACAAATATGATGTATACAACGGGATTTACAAGCTAACTTTGGTTTGGACGAAGTATCCCCCACCAACAAGAAGCTATTTAGAGATTAAACAAGCAAAAGCCAATCTACCTTGTTCACTAGCCAATTCGGGTGCAAGGGAGTGAAGCTCAAAGAAAAATGTTTACCAACTTGAAATATCTTACCAAAAGCCTCTCTGTATCATTGTCGATGCTCTTTTATTGCTAGCTCTTTCTTGTCTTCTTGTCAACTTTTTGCCAAAAAACTAAACTGCCAACCCTTTGAGCATTGTCCGCTGGGGTATTTATAAGATTAGGGTTAGGAGAAAAATGCGATTTAGATGACGCATGTCCCTTGATGTGTTGTAGTTGAAGCTTGTGATGCTACGCTATGTTACGCTCTGAAGCATAGTATAGCGTAACCACCCTTGTCCTTAGCATTGAAAGATTTCCAGATCTTCAATAATAAACGATCCTGTGGCTGCGATACGCTGGAAAGCATATCGTAGCGTAATGACCACTATTGCTTGAATTTTGTTATCTTTGTTGTTGTGGTTAAATTAACTGTGTTTCTTGTGTTATGCTGCGTAGCATAATGCGGCGTAGCATGCAAAGAGTTAAAGTTTTGAACATGACTAATTTGCAAAGTTGAAGTGTTGTCACTGTGCATCCCTTGTTCTGTTCTATCTTCCTGGAGTCTGCTACACTGAGCTGCGTAGCGTAGCAGGCCCTTAGCCAAAAGAAAACTTGTCGAGATATGCCACTATTTTTGGTGCTTCCATCATTCGGATGTCTTGACGCTGCACTTGTGAAATCTTTGCCTAAGCTTCAAGACTTTGCTGAATTATCGAGGCCCCAAAATTTCACGGTGTTTCAGTTCCCAGTAATGCCCTGTCCATGGGATATCCCCATTCTAGCCCACATTAACAATGTTGTGTAGACTATGAATGATCCTTGAAGTAAGGAGGAGAAGATGAAGGCATTACTGGTTGCCTTTTGCCTTCCACCAAAGGTTGCAACCATAGCAGGATAGCCACAACTGCCTCAACTACCACACATGCTTGAAGCCAATGATGGTCCTTAAGAACCTCAAGAACCTCTACCGCCTAGGACTATCTAATCTTCTCAATTGCCTTCATGCCATCAAATGATGTGTTGTCCAATTTTGAGCAGTCATGTCATGGTGTTCAAATTTGTGTCATGAACATCACAATTTTTGCAATATTATTAATTTGTACACTTAGGCACTCAGTTTTGTCAAGTTAGTTCATTATGTCAAGAGTCGATTAATAATTCCATACCTTCCTAATTTTGTAAAGGAACTCAAGGATGAGTTTTCATTCAATCATGGGGGTATGATGAATCGTCATTGTGTCACCTTAACAAGCCTCCATTAACATGGCCTCATTGATAGGGCCTCATTAATGCAACCTCATCTACATGGTGTTGTCCCATCGACAAGGCTGCATTGACATAGCATTTACTACATTTATGGGGCCCCATCGACATAACTCTAGAATAACATCTATAAATACATGCTCACCAATCATGTTTATAGATGTCTTAGGATAGACATAGTAGAGCTCTTGTAGTTTTTCCATTTGAGAGTTAGAATATTTCTCTAAGTGCCCGCAGCAGGAGTTAAAAAGTGTACAAATCTTTATTTGACCATTGTTGTACCTAAACACACTAGTGTGAATAGCAATAAAGATGAGCCTTTTGATCAAACTTTGCAACGCTTGTCATTTATGCATTTATTGTTTTTATTAATTACGCAACTAATTAAGCTAAATTAGACTTCAAGCGAATAGTTAATTAATTAAGCTAAATAGATTAAACACATAAGTCTGCATCAAGTGTAATCACGTATTCACTTGGTAATCCTGGCAACATTATTGCTTGATTTGCCCAATAGCGTAGCTCTTGGTAACCCCAGTAGTGGATACATGGGTTCAGGATCTATATGGAAAGTGGGACCAAATGCTTATGTTGGGACTAGTTAGAGGTTAGTTAATTAGTTATTAAAATTACTTTATACCTCCAGGAACATAAAATATAATAAAAATCATATGCCTCGATTACACTTAACCATACCATGTGCAAGTGTAATTGAGAAGACAATGAATGGCTATGAGGGCAAAGTTCACTTCCTAGAAGACTAGTGTACCGAAAGATATAGAGTCCATAGAATTCGATTGAATCACATGTGAATGCTTTGTGATTCGTATAGTTGGACGTAGGGGTACCCTCTCACTGCTCATCATTGACCTACCACCAAAATTCTCTAATCGGTTATTTAGAAATATTACTTTAGGTAGGTTTAGCTGAATAGGTTCTTCCTACTCATTTTGCAAGCCGATTCAAGAGACTTTTGCTTGGTATTTAATCATTGATCATAATCAAAATAAAAATGATGCCATGTTTTCTGATTTTTATCTAATAAGATTTATACTAAAATTCTCTAGTACCTTCCATCATCATCAAGACATATCACAATCAAAATGGAAATGAGCCCTCGTATTACCACAGACCAAGGCTAGAATTTCAATTCTGCCAAATCATATGCATAAAACCTACCATACTGTAGAGAAAAATAAAGCGTATATTACGTTCTAATAACCTTAACATTCGGTTAAACCTCAACAAGCAAAAAGGAAAAAGGAAGGATGCAAGAGTCGTTGAGCTGTAAGGCCGACGTGGAGGATGAAGGTTGGTCAATAGAAATGCCCAACAAAGCAGCCTTGGCAGCCTGAACAAGCCCAATTCTCTGCTTCGGCCAGTTACGCTTGCTGCTCACGCTGCAACTCTCCGCCATAAGCCTTCCCATTAGACCCAGATTTTCCTCTATTACTTGCTCGAGCTCGCCATCCCCGTAAGCGTTGAGGTTGCTCATCATCCTTTGCCTCATGCAGAGCCTTTCTGCAAAGCTGCTCTTCATGGAGTTCTGGCCTTTCTTCTACTTCTCTCTTTCAATGAAGCCAAGCAACAGGCTCATTCGCTATTTAACGTGAAAGAAATGGAGAAGAGACAAAATGTCCACGAGGATCAGGGAAATGTACAGGCCAATCATTGTTTTTATGGAGTGCAACTGGATCCGAGTACAGAGGCATGGTTAGATGTAATGGATCGATCATTCCGTTTGCTTTTCAATCAGTCTTCCATTTACTACTGTTACCATGTTTATGCGACTATAGTTCAGCAACTATACGAGAGATATCGTGGTGTGAATGCTAAGAGAGTACCCGGATTAATATGATACATATACTACCATGACATGACAATATTAGTAAGCTAGCCATCAAATGACAGGTCAGGCTCCTTCCAATTATGAGGGATTTAACACAAGTTAACAAATGCTGTAGTTACATAACCTGCACTTAGGCTTTAGTTAAAATGCTTGAATTTTGCGGTAGACCTTTCCTAGAAACAGGGCAGTGATACTTGTACATAAAGTCATAGTTTTCTAAGTAGGCCATAAATCACAAATTTAATGATTAGTCATGGAGTCAGAAATTTTGCTGATCTGGCACAACTTTTATAATAAATTTTATTTTTAGAAAGAAATTAATAGATTTAGGTATCATTTTTATGATTTTTAAATAACTAAGCCCCACTCACCGATATTTTATCGCGATTCTTGGAACATGCGGATCTGACACATAAAAGAAGTCCACTGACATTTCTTTATTGACAGTGATAGCAAGGGACTAAAAGCTGAGGTATCATTGTACAGCAGCTTTTGTATCTCAATCTTAAGGTAGGTTGTTAGAAATAATGTTTCTTAGCCACCGCATATAATTAAGAAATTACTTTTGATAATTAAAAAGGAAGACAGAAGTCGGCACTTTTGCTTTTGCAATGGAATCGTCAAATGACTCTGCATAAAAGAAAAGCTTTTGTTTACTTTTGCTTTCTCTGCAATGGCATTGTCAAATTAAAGCTGACAATCCTAGCAATTGAGACTTGAGATTCGTCACTTAGTAACGTTGCTCCTCGGATTCGTCACTTAAATGCCAAGAAAGTCGATCACAATAAATTTTGTCCAAACAGGCATCGGCCATCAATTGTGAGAGCTTTCTCTACCATGGCATTGTCAAATTAAACCTTCACAATGTTATGATGTCATGACGTGAGATTCCAGATAAAGACCTTCACACTTAGGTCGGTTGCTTCAGATTTGTAACTTAAGAGCGAAGAAAGTCCATCCGAGACATTTTTGTCTAATGTAGTTAAAAAGGTACATGCTAGAACAGGCATCGGCTATTAAGTGTCAAATTAAACCTTGATAATGTTAGTACATGAAACCTTGATAATGTTAGTACATGAGACTTCAGGTAAAGGCCTCCGCACTTGGGTGCTTTGCCCCAGATTCATTACTTAAAGAACCAAAAAAGTCCATTTGAGAAATTTTTATTTAATGTAGTTAAAAAAGTGCATGCAGACCAAGCATTTGAGAAATTTTTATTTAATGTAGTTAAAAAAGTGCATGCAGACCAAGCATTTGAGAAATTTTTATTTAATGTAGTTAAAAAAGTGCATGCAGACCAAGCATCGGCAATCAATGTTGAGAGCTTAGGGTACACCCAACAATGAAATGCTAATTGCTTTAAAAAATTTCTACTTATTAACAAAAATTTTGCGTGTCCAAACCTATGGAGAGGCGAAGAAGAAGAGAAGTATGTTTCTTAATTTAAAATAACCCATACCCATAACTGTTTGCATCACTTACAAGGTTCCCTTATATGTGCTTAGCATGTTTTTGTTGCATTGAATATAAAAATGACCAACTATGTCCACCTATTTGAATTTTTTTTAATAAATATGATAAATGATAAAGTAATTACATAAATTATTTTTTTATAAATATTTAGATATTTACAAAGATTAAAAATTTACATGATTAACAAATTTGTTCAACATTTGAAAGGCCTAGGTGAAAGTAAATGTTGAGGTTGTTTCAATAGAGACCTCAACATTTAGAGATGTGTTAGAACCCTAAAATAATTGTAACATAGTCTAATTAGAATTTTACAACTTGGCATTGGCCCCTAAAATTGAACCCATGACTTCAAGCTTTTAAATCAAGAGTCAAACCACTAGATTAATAATTCTTTGTTAAAGCTTCAACATTTGATAGATATTGATGTTTGAAATAAGGACTTTTTTTTCACTTTTTGAATAGCCATAACTAAACCACATATCATGATGATGATGAAATTAATTAACAATAAAAAGGTACATTCTAAACTAGCCTAAGGGCGATGAGTGTTTGTTCTTAGTTTTTCGTACATGTCCTAAACCCACATATCCACCACTAGGATTACCAAGTGTTATGCTATTGGGTGAACCAAGCAATAATGTTGTAAGGATTACCAAGAAAACACGTGTTTATGCTCAAAACTAGTTGAGCCCATTCTACCAATCGATTAATGTGCATAAAAACATAAATATTAACTAAGTACATGTAAAGTAAATTACATGAAAAGTAAATCTAATCTAAGTCAAAGTGTTGTAATGAATGTGAATCAGTCTTGATCTTACTACCATTCATGGAATGTGTCTAGATACATTGCCACTTGAATAAGACATCGTACAATTGACTCAAATCAACATTGTAGCCACTCACTAACTATTCTCTAAGACTATAGAATAAAACTACAATGGTTTGGCTACTTTATTGATAAAAAGGTCCCAAATACATGACAAGTGCTTGCATATTTATAGGTGAAAATAAATGCTATGTCAATGCATATGCATTGATGTATCAAACATTTATTGATGAGGATGCATCAACAAAAGAATAAATCTTGTAGAAGAAACTAGTAATGTTATAATTGATGATAGTGACATTACTTCTCCATAACTTGACATTGAAGTAGTTCCCATTCAAAAGTTATCTAGTGTCTCACAAGTACAAATTGACAAAAATTTAGAATTAGATAGTGAACATGAAGAAGAGCATGAGGATGAATAAGACGAGATATCACTAATTCAACCTAAGATGCCTAGACTTAGTAGAACACACACTCTCAATGATGTAATTGGATAAGCACAAGATTGAATTTGCACGAGGAGCCAACCTAAGGAATTTATGCTTATGCAGCATATCTTTCACAACTAGAATCTAAAAACTTCAAAGAAGCAAAAGGAGAAGAAGGGTGGATTTCCACTATGGAGGATGAACTAAATCAATTCACTAGGAATGATGTGTGGGAGTTGACAACTAGACCAAACCATAAACCAATTATTGGAACAAAATGGATCTTTAGGAAGAAAATCGATGAAAATGAAAATATCATTAAAAATAAAGCTAGGCTAGTTGAAAAAGGCTATATCAATAAGAAGGGATGGATTTTGATGAGACTTTTACTCCCATTGCTAAACTTGAATCTATTAGAATTATTTTGGCATATGCTAGTATTAAAAATATCAAGCTATATCAAATGGATGTGAAAAGTGCCTTTCTAAATGGAACCATACAAGAAGAGGTATATGTTGAACAACCTAAAGGATTTGTAGATCCCATTAATCCTTATCATCTTTAGAGCTCATGAAGGCTCTCTATGGGCTTAAACAAGCTCCTAAGCTTGGTATGAAAGACTTTCCCAACACCTTACATCCAATGGCTTCGAAAGAGGTAGGGTTGATGTCACTTTATTTCTCAAAAGAGAAGGTAATGAATTACTTATTTGTTCAAATCTATGTTGATGATATTGTTTTTGATGCCACAAATGAAATTCTATACAAGAAGTTTTCAGATCTTATGTAATTAGAATTTGAAATGAGCATGATGGAAGAGCTCAACAACTTTCTTGGATTTCAAATTAATCAATCAAAAGATGGAACCTTTATTTTTCAAACCAAATATATTAAATATTTACTACTCAAATTCAACTTGGCATAAGTTAAGGTAAAGAACACTCCTATGGCAACAAATTTCAAGCTCACCAAAGATGATTAAGGAAAACTTGTTGATCACAAGCTTTACAAAGATATGATAGGTAGCCTACTTTATTTAACTCCTAGTAGACTAGACATAACATTAAGTGTAGGAATTTCTAATAGATATCAGGCCAACCCAAAAGAATCCCATTTAAAGGTTGTTAAATGCATTTTTCATTATTTAAAAGGTACTACTAATTGGGGACTTTAGTATCCAAAGGATTTCTTACTTGATCTTGCTAGATATTTTGATGAAAATTGGGCAACTTATTTAGATGATCCTCAAAGCATAAGTGGAAATTGATTTTTCCTAAGAAAAAGCCTTGTCTCTTGGACAACTAAAAAGAAAACTTCCATAACACTTTCTACAGTAGAAGTTGAATGCATTTCAGCTAAAAGATCTTGTGCCCAAATTTTATAGATGAAAGAAACACTCAATGACTTAGGGGTAAAACCCTAATCTACACCAATTTATTACAACAACTATAGTGCCATCAATATGACAAAGAATCCAATCCAACACTCACATACCAAACACATTCAAATTCAACATCACTTTATACAAGAACACATTTAATGTGGGAATATAAAGCTAGAATTCATTAGAATTGAAAATCAACTTGTAGATGCTTTCACCAAATCTCTTGATGAATGAAGACTCACTACTCTCTATAAAGACATGGGGATATGACCCTATCCTATCAAGTAAGCTTTTGCTTTGAAATCTTCAATAAAACATAGTTATTCTAGGCTTTCAAAACAAAATATATATATCCATGTATGTCTTTATTTTTTTTTCTTGCATTTATTTAGGGGGAGTTCTTCCAACCCTTTTTGTTTCTATCTAAAAAGGGGAAGATAAAAGGATACATTTTTTTATTATATGAATCTACTAACCCATTTTCTTAAGTTTTGGACATCACCAAAAAGGGGGAGATTGTTGACCTTTTGGTATGTCAAAACCTTAAGGAAAATGGAGACCATAGAATGTTTGTTGTGGAGAATGTATTTACAAGACATGTATAAGAACTCTATAGCGAGATCTGAGAACTCAAGGAATTGAGATCTACTAAGGGATGTCAAAATGAAGACTACATAGGCAAGATGAAAGCATGGATGAAAATGAAGGCTGCAAATTAAATGAAGATGCTCCAAGGACTAGCAAGAAGGCAAATTTACAAGACAAAGCCTTAGAAGAAAAAGCTCAAAAGTTGAGGAGACATCTTCTAAAAATAGTACATGTCTACATCCAAGAGTAGATGTCTCCTAGTAGATGTCCCACAAAAGATGTTCCATTTTCCAGTGAGATGTCTCTCTTGAATTGAGGCCAATCTCAAGTAGATGTCCTAAATTTGAAGTAGAAATCTACACTAGGTAGCCATTGCACAAATTCTAAGGAGTTTCGGGAAACTTTAAGCTATAAGAAGATGTCAAAATCTTGGGAATTGTGTAAGTGCTATTCAAAAAAGATCAGTCATTGTCTATTCTAAGCTATTGTATCCTTGCTCTTCATTGTAACATCATTTGCTTGGTTGTATGTTGTGTACCGTCCGAAATCGTCGGTCTCCGGCTGGAAGGAAATAGAAACCAGGAGATTTCCGGACATGCACAGAAGACCCTACCTTCACTTGAGGGCAAGTTGGAATGAACGAAGAAAGAGTACCTTGAGTGGTCCGCAAGCGAATCAGGCAAGGATTTCCCCAAACGTGCACCGAGGTGCTATACGCTGGGTTATATGTAAACGGCGTAACAAATGTAAAACGAAACGTAAACAACGTAACTGGTGTAAACAGAACATAAACGTACAAAGGCGTAAATAGTAAACATGTAACAATTAATGAAAAACTGTAACAAATTTTAAGAAGAAAATGTAGCAATATTATTGCAAAGATGAGAGTTACAATGCACCGGTCTAACGCAGTTGTGGCTTTGACACAAGGCAGACGAATAGCCCCGGTGGATGCAGGGATGACTGTGTGCTGGTTCAAACTGCAAGCACAGCGTAGAGGCTGTATGCTCAGCGTGCAGGGGTAGGTCCAGCGTACAGGGTTTCTGCTCTAGTTCTTCGCGTCTCTGTTTTTCTCTCTGGTTTGCTCAAAATTGCCAACCTCGACCTAATGAAAAATTGGGGTTTTTATACAGGTCTAGACATTAGACTCGGGTTAGGTGACACATGGCGCGTTGATCGGGTGCGAGAGAATAAAAGTTTACAAGTGTACAACATGTTGCATCTACTGGGCGTATATGCTGGGTGTATACGCTGTATCTGGTGGGCATAGACTCTGGGCGTATACGCTATGTCTGCTAGGCGTATACGCTAGGCGTGTACGCTGTGTCTGCTGGGCATGCAAGACATACATGCTTAGTGTATAGACTCTAGGATGCATGATGTCAACACCTGATGATTGCTCTGTCCATGTGAGTTGATGCTCTGTGCCAAGTCTTGCTCTGCAGTGCTGTTTCCATGCCATCTTCAGGGATTGCATGCTGGGCGTATACCTCAGTCGTACATGCTAAGCGTACATGTGAGGCGTGTACGTTGGGCGTATCCACTATGAATGTGAACTTGGGCGTATATGCTAGGCATATACGCTGAGAATGTGAACTCTGGCGTATACGCTGAGAATGTGAACTCGGGCGTATACACTGGGCGTATACGCTGAAAATGTATACTTGGTGAAAACTAAGTATCTTGATCTCCGAAGTTGCCATGTTTGATATCAGATATCAATGTGGTCGTCTGTGGGTCCCAGGAAACTGCTTCTTGTTGAGTTCAACTCCGCTTGAAGCTGTCTGTGGGGCCCTCAAGCTTTAGTCATACTGGGGAATGTCATGACTTAGCTCGATTCTTGTTGGAGAAGTACTAGGCTCGAAATTTTGTGGTGTTTCATGTTGTACTAAGCACAACTACAAGGACTTGTATATTTAGTTACATTCTTTTCTTGTGTCTTTCTCTCTTTCTTGTAGCCTTGTAGGGTTGATGTGCTTCTTACAAGAAGGCATCCACATTGAGCTTGTTGGAACCTTATGGGGTTGAGTGATTTTGCAGCATCAAAATACCTCAAAGGGGAGTTTAATTTTGTAAAGGTTGTGGGATCATTAAAACCACATTCTGAGCTTGCTGGAACATTACAGGGTTGAGTGGTTTCGCATCGATGACACACTCCAATGTGGATCTCAGAGCTTGTATAAGGTGTGGTGCCCTTTAAACCACATTTTATTGAAAAACAAAGTCCATAGATGTGCACAGATTCTATCCTCCGAATGTGGATGCACCGAAATTAAGAAACCACATAAAATTTGGTGTGGTTGTGTGGTAGGTATAACTTTAATTGGGAAACTTATTTAACACCCCAACACCACACAACCCCCCGCCCCCCTTATTAATTCTCAATCCTCAATCTCCATGTTGTTGTTGTTTATTTGTATCAAGTTGATTATGAGAAAGGAAGAGAGAGTTAAGAGAGGTAGAGTGTGCTTCTAAGCACTTTCCTCCATTCTTAAGAAAATCAAAAGAATGTGAGAAACTCTTCCATCATGTGGATTTGAGTAAAAAGTGCTCTTATTAGCACCTTCTCAAGAGGCAATTTATGTATTTTGCCTCAACTTATTTTTTGTTGTCTCTCTTAAGTTGATTACTTTTGTTACTCTCTCTTATAACTATTTTGATTTGATATTTTAGTTCATCACATATCATATCAATATTCCATCTCTATATTAGTATTTCAATATTTCAGTGGATTTTAATATTTTAAAGTATATCAACATGTTACCTATTTTTAGCTATTGCAAGAATTTTATCCATTTTCAACTTTGTTTGAATGTTTCAAATGTTGTAAAAGATTTAGCTTCCACTACCCAGCTTTGACAAGATCTAGAGACTATGATAACATGAGTCATGATGAACTCATATCTGAAAAACTTGCAATACCACGACTTGACCACAAGTTGTATTCAAACTTTAAGTCATAAAAATTTTAAGATTATGAAAGAAACTTGGTTCATTGCCTCAAACTATTGAAAAATCTAAAATATTAAGTTAGACTTAGTGAATTGAGTTTTGTGAGGAAATTGATGGATCTTACTTCATTGACTTCTAAACTTCCAGATTTGTTGATGCACCATATCTGTGATAAAATTGCTAGGAATACTTTGATGGAAATATTGATGACAATAAATTGAGAATGTAAGGAACTGAGAACTATTGATGGAGTTATCGATAACTATTGGTTACTTTTGGAAATTGTTGTTAATTGGTGGATGATAAAAATAATGGTCCTAATCTCTCATGTCCTTTCATTTTCTAGCCCAATTCTTGAAAATATCTATTCTATCATATAGCATTATGGCCTCATCACTTGGCTATAAATATGTGGACATAATATTATTGTATTGATGCTTTAACAATAAGATAGATTGTGTTACGAAACTTTTCAATTCTTCCACATTCCACATTTTATCACATCTCCATTAATTTTCATCAATTGATCAATTTTTAGTTATCAACATCACATTTGTTGCATTTATTCACCATCCAATAATTATCAACAATCACCAATTTTCCTATTAATAGTTTCCAAATTTATCCCATCTTAAATTCAACATCATCATTAATAATTTCATCAAAGTTATTTTACTAAATCAGTTGTAGTTCAATTTTAGCCTTTAGTTTGGAAGATCAGCAAACATTGAAATGGGATCAATCATTTTATCCATAAAATCCAATTCAATCATACCTATTCCTTATTTTAGATTGTTTAGTAGCTCAAGGAAACTTCATTGAATCAAGTACCATTCAAATCCAATTTCAAAATTCGAAGATATTCAAGTTTTCCACAACACCATGACTTAACCGTGACTTGTGGTAAAGCATAACATGACTTGTGGTCACCTTGTTATATTCTCAAAATCAACCATGAGGCCACCACTACTTATTAACATAAATTCATCATAAAAGGTCAACTACGACTCGTGGTATTAATCTAAGGCTCGTGGTAAAGCATTCTAACAAAAATAGAAGTTCCGAGTGATAATTTTTCAATAAAAAAATTGACTAACCAAATGAACTCAAATTAAGCTAAATTTTTGTAGGTAGATAGATCTTTTCAAGAGCTTTCTAATTTTGTAGGTCGATTCCAAATCAGATAAGATCTACAATAATATATGCAATATTATTTTTTATGTCAAATTTTAGATATAACATAGTTTATCGTTAGCATTTTAGCAGAGTAGCAAAGAAAACTTGCCCAGATGAACTTACAACGAAATTAAAGCTTAAAATGGATAAAATTAACTATGGGAAAATACTTTATATAAGGTTTTCATTGTAAAATTTAATATTTGAAAGATTACTGTGTAAGGTATTTTTTTACCATTTACCGAATTAAATGCCATTTGAAGTCGATGTATGGTGAATTTTCAATCCGATCTTTTGCAAAAGCCCTTCGATTCGATCCGACAGTATTTTCCAATTCATGGCTTTTTGCATAAAAAATTATTTGGTTTGACATAGAAATTTGATATGCGAACCGACAAATTCACCGAATTATTCTGCTTTTTAGAAATTGCCGAATTTAACTTGGAGAAGTATAATTTATGTTAATAGATTCGTGAATCTTCGAGTAAAGCATCATCGATAATTGAAAATTCATAAAACCGAAAACGCCCAGCGGAGTGGAATGACTGGACATTTATAAATATCGTCTTCCCTTAACAATCAAACAGCAGGAACTTCTATTAATGCAGCATCATTTCACATCCAATGAGCCAAACGAAACTTCCAATGTCATCTCGATAACATGTTTTTCACATGATATACTTGACTTTGATTTTTATCTTTTAAGATCTGATACTAAATTTCTAATACCTTACATCATCAGGACATACCCCAACCAAGCCCAGAATTTCAGATTCTGCCAAACTAACATATACATGGAACCTACCATACCGTACCTGTACACAGTTATTTTCATACGATTTTGAAGAAAAACAAAACGTATAATGCGATCTGAGACGCCTTACACTTGCCCGTATATTTCCAACCCAACCCTGCCGCTAAGTATTTTACCAACATTAAGCTTAATTTACGGGCCAATTACACACTCAAACCTAAACAAGAGAAGAGAAAAGGATGCGGAGTCGTTGAGCTATACCGTAGACGTGGAAGATGAAGGTTGGTCAATAAAAATGACGGACAGGGCAGCCTTGGCATTCTGAAGAAGCGCAATGCTGTGCTTCAGCCTGTTACGCTTGCTGCTCACAGCGCTGCTCTCCGCCATAAGCCTTCCCATACTCTGCGGCTTGGCCGCATCATAGAACTTCTCCAGGAGCATCTGCTCAAACTCGAACGTCACCATCTCCCGAACACGGAAATGCAGCAGCATAGGTACGCCGTCACCCAGCCGCAGTGTGACCACCTGCCAATACGCCGCCACGCTGATCGCCANGAGAATCACAACGCTGCTCTTGTGGTACGCTGCATCGAGAAAACCAGTCTTGGCCTGCAGCATCTGAGAGTATACCCGCATATAAGTCGGGGTTAAAGTAAAATCCAGGACCTTTTCCACCAAAAGCATCTCCCGGACGTGCTCAATGGAGAGCTTCTTGGCTTGCTCAACAATGTCCATGACCTTCATCTGCACACTCACATAAAAAGTCGGGTAGGCGCCGCAGTGCACGCGCACCACGCGCTGCACCTCTCTTTCCAAGTAATGCCAGGCCTCCTCAACCAGCTCTTCAGCGGCCGGCGCCACGCTTTCGACAAGACCGCGCAAGATGCCACGGAACACCACACGCGGTAGAAAATTAGGGAGTCCGTGTCCTCGCGCCTGCTCCAGCAACTGCGACTCGCGCCCCATAAACCGCTCGGGCTCCACGGCGTTGGCCTTCCGGAGGCGGTCCAGAAACTTCTCGCACATCTTGCGCAGGCGTGCCCCGCAGTGATCCTTCCGGTCGCCGTCAAGCAGGAGCCTGCGCAGGCCGTCCGCCATGGCGCGCAGAAGCTTCACGAACACCACGTGTGCCTCCTCCGGTCGGCACGGCGGAGGTGGCAGAGCCTGGAGCTCCCGCTGGCGCCCGGCAAGTGCCTCGTCTACTTTGGCCAGAATCGTCGGTACCGCGGAACGGATCTTCGTAGCCTGAATGTGCATGAGCTTGGATGCCAGCGCCGGTACGCCCACCAAGGATTTGTCGATGGATCGAAGCAGGCGGTGGCTCGTGAAGAGAGCGGTCTCCTTTTTGCGCGCCTCCGCCAGAGTCTCCCCGCGCAGGCAGTTTCGGACACAGATGTAGCCCTGCCCGATCTCCACGGCGTTGGCCGTGATCTTCTCCCACAGACCGTCCGGCCGCTCATCGCATTTCGTAACCACGGCAAGGGTCCGGTCGCCGCTGGCGTCGACCTGTTTGGACCAGCGAATCGACTCCGCCGTCGGGAAGTCTATGTGCGCAGAGAGCACGTTCAGAATGATGGACTCCGCGGGCGAAATGTAACGCAGAACCAGATCCTTGATCTGCTCGTAGATGTCGGGCGGCTGGTCCGGTAGCGGTACACGAGTGATGCCGGGGAGGTCGATGAGAGTGAGATCCGGCGCGCCGCGGCGCACGATGTGGAGAGTTATGTGGTCGTGCCCGATTCCCTTGCCGGTCCCCGCGATAGCGTCTGTGGCTGCAGCGATGCGCTCGGGAATGGCATCCTCGCTGATAAAGTCGGGGTCCCTGTCCAGATACTTGATGCTGATTTTGGGTTTATCTTCTTTTACAGTGTCGGCGCCCTGATCGGAAGAGCCGGAGCTCTGGAGGCGGAGCACGAGCGGGACGCGGGTGCAGATGCCTTCGCCCTTTGGTAGCCGGACGCAGGCGAGCGACTCGAGTACACTGGACTTGCCGCTGGACTGGTCGCCGACCACGACGATGCTGGGCAGATCGATGCCCTCGCTTGTTACGTCCAGGTTTCGGAGTCGGTCTACGACATCCAGCAGCGGCCGGATCTGCTCGCTGTACGACTGCTCCAGGGAGCTGCCGTGGCGTTTTCCATCACCGGGCTTCGTTGACAATGGCTGAGGCTGGTCCTTTGCTGCCTCAAGAATAACAGCTTTGGAAGAAGAGGATTCATCAGACACTGGATGCTCCTCCTCCTCCACTTGCTCGAGCTCGCCACCGCCATGAGCGTTCACGTCCCTCATCATCTGTTGCCTCATGCGGAGCCTTTCTTCGAAGCTGCTCGCCATGGAGTTCCCAGTTGTGCCTTCACTGATTCCAAACAAAGGGCTCATTCGCTATTTAGCATGAACGACACGGACAAGTGCAGAAGGCCAAAACGCGCTACGTCAATAAATGAAATTGAAGCACTGTTGTTAAGTCCGAAAACTCATAGGATTCTTTAGACAAATATTTTATTCGTACGAAAGTAAAGACGGAAAGTAAAGACGGACGGAAAGTAAAGACGGGCGTGGGTGGGGTGTCGGTTGGATTTCTCTTTCACTAGGAGGCCATAAGAAGAAATGCCAAAAAATTCAGCAAACAATTGAGCATTAATATCAAAACTCACACGCACATTATGCACACGCGTGTGAAAAGAAATAGCTCCATCAGTTTGGCTTCCCAGAGGTTATTAATTATGGTAGCTGGGGCTGCTCCTTGGCAAAGCCAATGTTATGCGTCATTTATGTCATCATAGTGGAAGAAGATGGTGGCTACACCACGCCCAAAGGCTACCACCGTGACTTCCCATGATTCTTTAACTATAAACATAGAACAACAAGCTAGACGAAATAACAAAATAATAAAATCTTATACGCTATTTTCATTCCATAGAACCACACAATTGATCAGCGTAACATAACTTACCAACTTACCACGTCCAAAAGGCAAAGGGAATGGTGGAAGTTTCACTTGCACGTCTTCAACAGTGATGGGATGGTCCAAAGTCCACTCTCTATCCAGCCATCTAGAGTCTTTACATTTGACAAAAAATTTAGCATACCGAATAGGGTAATGTCGGATTTCGAACCCTAGTTGTCCCAGGACACCAACACACACGTTGCTGATGGAAGTGAATTCCTTTATGGTTGTTTCAACCATAGATAACACGTCCGTATAACCCTGGAGACCGCTTTCATCGATAAAAAACCTATGCCATAGGAGATAAAAAACTGTTTACATCTAACACAAAATTAGATAGCAGTTAACAAACCATAGCATCTTGACAACACTTACCCGCCAACATAATACATAGTGCCAGGTTGGTTATGAAAATAGGTGGTGAGATGATGAGCTACGAACAGCTTATTGTAGGTGTGATAACAGTTAAACCTGGGCATCTCCTAGATCCAAGATAAGTGCCTCAAACCCTTGATGCGTCTTTCACGATCCCTCCCACCTATAGCCTCGATTGATCCGTCTACCAGAAACATTAAAATACTCTGTGTTGACCCAACACGCAGTGTTTCCAGAATGGCAGTAGCCATCTTGGCTGACAAATGCGACCAAACAATTACACTGAAGTTATGTAACAAAAATTGCAAGAACTCCCATGCGCCCATCTGGAACCACACTGCCTCTCCCACTACACGAGCATGGGGAGGAGGAATGTTGGCCACAGGGACATGTAGACAACATAAAATGTCCACAATGTCTAGAATGATCAGGACAGGCTTTAGCGTAACCCTTTACAATGGAACACGTGACCATTGGAAAATAGTTTAGGCACCCTAATAGCGTCAAAACAAATTGAAAAGGCTCATAAAAATCTGTCACGTAACGTTGAGGTTCTCACTACTTTGACTCCTAGAAAATCACATGTTACGCTAGAAATGCATTACCAAAAACCGCCAAAACCCTTGCAACGGTGTAAGGTCTGTCCATGAAAATGGTGATAAAGTTAATACGACATATTGCCCTAGGGTAATACGTGACCATTACGAGCAAGACAATGGAACCCCGCTTGCACTGTGCAAGGGTACAACACCTAGACTCCTCACCAGTTATGCGGTGTGCTTGTACAATATTATCCACGATCACCCAAACCCTTGCGATGGTGCAAGGTCTATCCCTGATGACGGTGATAAGGGTAATATTACAAACTCTCGTAGCGTAACTACCACAGGCAGGTATCGACACCCAGCGCAGTGCACATTTGCGAAACAAATACAAATTGCAGTACAATGACAGCAAAAATGACCTAACACATATATCACACAAGGAAAGTGTAGAACAACTTACTAGGTGAGTGGAGTAACTTCTGGAGTTTCGACTAATGCGTTCAAAATCCGCCCCAGACTCTCCTGTACTTCATCGATCTTGGCCAACTTGGTGTGTTTGCATTCAGTCTTCGGTGCCATTGTCATGCTTGAATAACCTCTACGAAATCGTTAGCTTACGCTTTCCTTCTGCTTTAGCCTAATTCAGCTTCGCTACGCTTGCAGATGATCTCAAGGACGAACCATCTATTTATAAGCGTGATGGTGAAAACTTGCTATTTTCATGTCCGTTCAGCGCGGAACCTTCCCGAAATGTAGGCATGTTAGTTAGATATGAAGCGTAAAGATTGCCCCATTAATCTCGTAGATATCGCATTAATTATGGTCTGAAAAGACCTTAAACTAACGCATAGCTTATCGTCTCGTAATCCGGTTGCATTAACTACAGTTCACAAAGACTCTAAATTAGCTGTTTCGCCATGCTAGACACACCACATTTTACTTTTAGCCATAGTCTGTAAAAACCTTACACTAATACTAAGGAAACTTGGCTTGCTGTTTTCTTCCAAACTGTGTATATTGTAATGGCTTACTAAGACCTTAAACTAGCCTTTTAGACACACACCTCTAAAACCTTATATCATTTTGCCTCATTGATAAAAGCAATGTAACAATTTCCATTCTTGGCGGTTTTGTAGGTCAATTTACAAATGGACAAAGCTTGCTTGCATCCCTAGCCCTAACAGGCCTATACAAGGAAACTATTAGACAACCTAATTTGGCGATGATAGGAACCGATGCCTTCTCCGGTGACGTAACCATAGCAGCCTCAAAATTATCCCCAGACTGGCCAGAACATTTGGCCCGAACCTTAGACTTGGAGGCTGGTGATGTGACTGAGGATTCCCTCACTGAGGTCTCTGTGGTTACACACAAAGGAGAAAGAAAAACTCTAAAGGTTAGTTCTCTCCTTGACCAACGAATGCCGAGTGACATATCGCGAGTTCTCCAAAATAATGTTGTGGTATTCGCATGGTCGTACAAAGACATGTCGGGTTTAGACTCGCGACTAATACAGCACAACATCATGTTAGACTCGTGTATCAAAGTGGTTAGACAGAAAGCACGGAAGATTAAGCCTGAAATCGTGTTGGCAGTGTGCGATGCATTCACTAAGCTATATCCAGCTGGTTTCATCTGCGTAGTCGATTACTCAGATTGGGTGTCAAACATCATTGTCATTTCTAAGAAAATGGGAGGAATACACATTTGTATAGACTTCCACGATCTGAATAAGGTAATGATTAAAGACAATTTCCCATTACCAAGCATTGATCAACTTATCGATACAATAGCTAGACACTCTTTTCTATCCTTTATGGATGAATTTTCAGGATACAATCAACTCTGCATCAACCCAGAACATCAACTAACTACAACTTTCATGATTTCCTAGGGAACTTTCTGTTATACCATGATGCCTTTCGGGCTAAAAAACATTGGAGCAACTTATTAACATGCCATGACATATATCTTTAGCGATTACCTCTTAGAGAGACTGAACGACTACATAGACAACATAGCTGTTAAATCTAAGAAGTTGGTAGATCATCCAGAGGATTTAGAGCTAATGCTTAAACGATGTCTCAGACATGACCTACGACTCAACCCAAGAAAATGCATGTTCAAAGTCAAAATCGGACGCATGTTGGGGTTTGTAGTATTGGAGGATGGCATACAAGTTGACCCTGACAAAGTTAAGGTCATCGTTAACCTGGCACCGCCTACAAACCTCAAAGAACTGTGTGGGTTGCAAGGTAGGTTGTAGTTTATCAAAAGGTTCATCTCGAAGTTGATAGATAAGTTACATCCTATGCAACATTTGCTCAAGAAGGGGATTAACTTCGAGTGGACCGAGGACTGCCAGCGTGCTTTTAATGACCTGAAGGAATAGCTATTACATTTGCCAATGGTTTTCCCACCACAAAAGGATCAACCCTTTTACATCTACTTGGCAAGTTCAGATGTGTCCATAGCTGCATTGTTGTGTCAAAAGAGGGATGATTGGTCGGAAATACCCATCTATTATCTAAGTCACGCTCTTTTTGCGTATGAAACGAGGTACAATGAAGTAGAGCATAACTGCTTGGCATTGGTTTTTGTGCTCTAAAAATGTAGAAATTATCTTTTTTGCAGCTAGGTTAACATAATTTGCAAGAACAACATTCTACGGGCCATCACGAACAATTTATACGAGAGCAGTAGGATAGCTCGATAGAAAGCCATCATAGTAGAATTTGACTTGAACTACATTGGTCAATCTTCTACGAAAGGCCAAGTGATAGCTGACCAACTTGTAGAATCACCTGTTAACGATCAGGCGACGATAGAGCCTGAATTTCTAGATGAACATGTACATAGTTAAAGCCCTGTATTAACAGACCTCGAAGTGACATTTTACTTTGATGGAGCTTTGACTACCAGAGGCGGTAGTGCTGCCGTCGTCATCACACTTTCCCCTGAGGATGTTTTTCCATTTTCTTACCACTTGGTGTTTCCTTGTACGAAAAATGTGGTAGAGTACGAAGGGCTCCTTAGGGGATTGTTGGCAACTAGAAAATTGAACATTTAACACCTGGCAATCCGAGGCAATTCAATGCTCATTATCAATTAGATCACAGAAGTCTATTGCGATATGGCTAAAGATCTTCTAAAACAATTTATTACGACTGATGTCCAACACGTGCCGCGTAGTGAGAACACTGTAGCTGATGCACTAGCTACGCTATCTTTAAACATGCCACCACATTTGTTTGCCACTTGGCCCACTTTAATGATGAAATGTACAGATCTTGTCATCCAAGTGGTGCAAATCTCTTCTTTAAGTGTGGAAGGGACGCTTGCATGGTATGACAACATTAAAGCATACCTTCTACACAGAGAACCACCGCACGAGTTAGCATCTGCACAAAAAGATGCAATCCGTAAGCATGCCAGGTAGTATGTCATCATCGGAGACAGTACTCTATGTAGGCACTCTTTTGATGGGGTATTGTTGACCTGCGTAAATAATGACCAAGCGCAAAAAATAATTAGCGAAGTCCATGAGGGACTATGTGGAGGACACATAGCCCCGCGAGCCATGGCCACTAAAAGCAGATGCTTAGGGTATTACTAGTGCTACATGGAATGAGATTACCTTATCAAAGTTAAGACATGTGACACATGCCAACGTTACACAAATCTAATACATGTGTCACCGACTGAGTTGTATACCACACAGATCACTTGGCCATTCCAACGATGGGGACTAGACATCACAGGTCCCATCACACCTAAGTCTTCCGCAGGACATAGTTTCATTATCACCGCCATTGAGTATTTCACAAAATGGGTTGAGGCTATTCCCCTAAGAAAGACTACATCTCAATAGGTTTGCCATTTTATCTTGGATAACATAGTAACAAGGTTTGGGCTTCCCATGACTATTGTGACCGATAATGGGCTATAATTTAGTAGTACCAAAACCAAATCTTTGTGCAATAACCTTGGTATTAAGAAATCTTTTTCCTCAACATATTACCAGCAAGAAAATGGTCAAGCAGAAGCAACAAACAAGGTTGTTATCAATTTACTAAAGAAGATGCTTAGTAGCAATAAGAAACGATGGCATGAGCAAATCCTCTACATGCTATGGGCCTATCGTACGACATGTAGAATAGCTACGGGTAGGACACCCTATAGCCTAGTCTACGGATCGAAAGTAGTGTTGCCCCTTGAACTACAGGTTCCCTCATTGTGGATGGTCCTCTCCATGGTTATAAATGAGACTTAACACAACGAGTCTAGGATCGTGGATCTAGACTTAGTGGAGGAGAAGTGCATCCAGACACTCGACAACATCAAAAAATATCAGAACAGGTAAAGGCAGAAGCATCATCGCAACCTGCATCAGTGACCAATTAAGAAAGGAGACTTTGTCCTTAAAGTCATTTGTGAGCCAGTGAGCAAAGTCTCTGCAAGCTAGGAGGGCCCTTTCCTGGTCGTCAACGTATATGGCAATGGAGCATTCAAGCTAGCAGACATCAATGACAACGAACTTCCAAATCCGGTGAATCATATACACTTGAAGCAGTACCACATTTAGACGTCAGCTCGGCTCAAATGCAAGGTAACAATCGTCTGCTATGATGTAAAACTAGCACTGTAATAAATGTCCACTACGACACAAAACTAGCAGTGTTGTACATGTCCACTACGATGTAAAACTGGCATTTCTTGCACGCATCCACCATGATGCTAAACTAGCAAAGCTTTCGACCGTTTTCCACGATGCGAAGCTGGCACGGTAAGCATACGTCTGTTGAGATGTTAAACTAGCACAAATTTGTCCCTGGGTCACGACACAAAACTAACATCCACAACATGGTCTACTGGGACCATAAACTAGCTCTTCCACCGTCTGCTACAACATAAAACTAGCATAATTAGGTTTGCCCAGACTTTAAATCAGAACCATGGTCTGCTGGGACTTATAACCAGCAACGAAGGTCTACTAGAACCTAAACTTGAGATCTACCAAAAAATCATCCATGAAACAAGAGGACCTGATCCTTCTTGCATGACATCCCTATCAGACAGAACGGGTAGGGTGTTGGAATAGAAGCAACGCCACTACCCCCTAACATTCTACTAATTCCTCGGATATGCTGAAAGGCATACTACTGACCTGTCAGAGATGTTGCTACAATGGCTGCTCAGCAATTGTAGCTCCCAAGGTCAACATCGCCAGTTGGAGCCCCAAGGAAACTATGATCACCCATAGCCATGGTTGCCTCAAGTTGTTGCCACCATCAGGGCTTGGCTTCCCAAATTCATCTGACTGGCTCTTTGCCTAGTCAGATGGATAAGATGAACCTGGCTGTTGATGGCAAATTCCTGAGCTGCAGCATCAAAAAATTGACCCTTACCTTTTTGCTGCAGTCCCCCTCTCTATGGCACACTTTCCTTTTTGCTTCGAATAGCACTTGTTTCAACAACCTTCCCAGCGTTTAAGATAGATTCTTCTGTTCTTTCTTCTTTGTTACATTTTGTAGGTTACTTGCTACAACAGCATTGTTCGAAGATGCATTCACTAGGAGGGCGAGGCATCACAGCGTTCCAAGGTGGTTGCTTGGGCTAGCTTGACTACCCAAGAGTGCAGACCCTGCCTTTCCCCTCCAAACACCTTACCTTACTTTTTCTCTCTCCTATCCTTGCAACTACCCTTACTTGCTCCTCTCGTTTGTATAAATGACATAAACATGCAAGGAGCCTTTCGCACATGAGAGCTGTCACGTCCATGAACTAGTGTAGCGCAACTCGCCTCATGGAATGCATCTATAGGTAAAAAAAATGGGAAAAGCCAGGAAAAATGGATGAAACGCAACTCATCCAGGCCATACGGGTGTAACACAACTTGCCCAAGAAAATCCCACATACACAGTGCAACGGCATAACCTCTCGTGAAAACACCAGCGAGGAGTTCTCTAATAGCATGTTTGTGAGACATCCGGCTTGCATTTGAGCCTTTTCCGAACCTCCCTCCTTCACACTTGTGAAGCCATTCTTCTATTCCTTATGCCCCCAATCTTCGCACTTCCAGGCTTGACAGTGTAATATCCAAGCAGCAGCCGATGAACGGTGACAGTATCTTTACCTCCAAACGTCAACAAAGAGGGGCCATTGAAACATAGTGAAATTTTAGGGCCTTGATAATTCAACGAAGTCTTGAAGCTTAGGAAAAGATTTCACAAGTGCAGCATCAAGACATCCGAATGATGGAAGCATCAAAAATAGTGGCACGTCTTGGTAGGTTTTCTTTCAGCTAAGGGCCTGCTATGCTACGCTACGTAGCTCAGCGTAGCAGACTCCAGGAGGACAAAATAGAACAAGGGATGCACAGTGACAACACTTCAACTTTGCAAGTTAGTCATGTTCAAAACTTTAACTATTTGCATGCTATGCCGCATTACGCTATGCAGCGTAACACAGCGTAATGCAAGCAACACAGTTAATTTAACCGCAACAACCAAGATAACAAAATTCAAGCAATAGCGGTCATTATGCTATGATACGCTTTCCAGAGTATCGCAGCGTACCCACAAGACAGTTTATTATCGAAGATTTGGAAATCCTTCAACGCTAAGGACAAGGGTGGTTACGCTATACTACGCTTTAGAGCGTAACACAGTGTAGCGTCATAAGCTTTAGCTACAGCACATCAGGTCAATGGCATTTTGTGGGCCTAGGACACACATCATCTAAACCGCATTTTTCTCCTAACCCTAATCTTATAAATACCCCAGCAGACAACGATCAAAGGGTTGGTAGTTTAGTTTCTTGGCAAAAAGTTGACAAGAAGACAAGAAAGAGCTAGCAATAAAAGAGCATCGATGGTGATACAGAGAGGCTTTTGGTCAGAGATTTCAAGTTGGCACACATTTTGCTTCGAGCTTAACTCCCTTGCACCCAGATTGGCTAGTGAACAAGGTAGATTGGCTTTTGCTTGTTTAATCTATAAATAGCTTCTTGTTGGTGGTGGATACTTTGTCCAAACTGGAGTCTACTTGTAAATCCCATTGTATACATCATATTTGTTTACAAGACAGATCCCAGATCTCGGGATCGTGTATTTTCTAAATCTCAATCCATTCCATCCTTTTTACATTGATTTTATAGTCGTTTTGAATAGCTTACATCGTTTTCATCCCCTTCAAGATCCAATCTTGGAGTTGATCTCATTTTCTCGTCATTCGCTATTGCGTCTTCATGCCAAATCATCATCCCGTTACACGATCATTAACGAAATTTACTGATTAAGTAAGTCCCTCTCTGATCGACAAGACCGTTCAAGGCACCTCGGATTTGTTTTTTCTAGCACGACCTTGCATGGATCCGGGGTTGGAATTGTGTACATGGAAATCCTCTTGGTGTTTCCAACAACCAACGTTTTCCATCGTTATAGGAACGACTCCTTAACATTGACAAACCAGGCAGCAAATTGTTTGTATTCAACATCGTACACCCTAACTATGTTTTGTAGCTCTTGGTAGTTGTTCATTCTTTTGGCCAATTTCTTGGTAGTAGATCTTTGATCAGTTTATTTGCCCTTTAAAACCTTGAGTTTCATGTTTTCAACCACAAGCTTTTGCTTGGTGTCCTTATAGTGCTTGAACTTGACCTCGTACAACAAGTACAAGCTAGCCACTTTCTTCTCTAATTTTGGCCACAAGTGTTTGATAGTGTTTTGTAGCTCTTGGTAGTTGTTCATTCTTTTGGCCAAGTTATTGGTGAAAATATTTGATTAGTGTATTTTCCCTTTAGAACCTCAAGTTTCATGTTTTCAACCACAAGCTTTTGCTTAGTGTCCTTATGGTGCTTGAACTTGACCTCATACAACGAGTACAAGCTAGCCACTTACTTCTCTAATTTTGGCCACAGTTGTTTGGTAGTCAACATAGCTAGATTTGCATATTGGAGATTGGTAAGCTCCATGTATTCTATCATCTTCTCAATCTACAACTCCTTTATGTGGATTTCCACCTTATTGTAGGAATCTATCCCATTAATGATAGGCTGCCACAATTCTCTTCCTTGTTAGAGTTGCTAGAGGGTTTCATTTACTTTTTCCTTCACCAACTAGATGTGGTTTTTGTTAAATTTTTTCTATAGACCAACTTGATCTCTATAATGATCCTTGACTCTCTCAAATTTAAGAGCCTCTAATTTTTAGGTAGCTACCTCTATTGCAATCTTCTAGCATAGGGCATGGATCTCCTTCATGGAGAGGTTTTTATTTTCTGCTACTAATCTCCTTCACTGTATGTTTGCTTTGGCTAGTTGCTCCTATTTTTGATGGATAAAATCGATCAACTATTGTTTATGCTCGTTAACATTTTGTAGGCGATGGTTCTCTGTGGTCAGTTGTACATTCTTTTGGTGGGTCAGATCCAAGGTCTTCTAAATTTTATGTTGTGTAGCCTCTACCATGGGTCAGTAGAACACCGTCGTCTCTAATGCATCCTCAACCCCTTTTAGTTTTTTGTGAAGATATTCAAGAGTTTCATCTTTTGTCAATGCCAGGTTGAGAAATGCAAGGTTCACAATTTGGGCTCTTAATTCAGCAACCAAGCATTTGTTTAACTCCTTGGCTATTTCGAGTTGCCCTTCCAAGATGATGTTTTTGCCTCTTGCCTTTAGTAGCTCTGACTAGGTTGTAGTGATACTATTTGGAAGATCAAAGACATCTAGAAGCCATTGCCTAGTTTCCACTAGTTAGTCCAGCAGTTCTTCATGTTGTTTTGCACTTAATTTGCTACTTATGATCCTTGTAGATGTTTGCACATCTTTGCATGTAGTGATATCTAGTATAGACATCATAGGTGCATCGAGTGTTTAGTAATCCTATTAGCAACCACCTCTGCTATTATCTCTTGTCCTTGGTGATGCATCACTAGCACTATTTCCCCTTGCCTTCCTCCAAGCACACCAAGAAGGTCATAGCATTCCTAGAAATTTTTGGGAGTGACTGCTATACTGCAAGAGATATTGTAACCTCTCTAGTGCTACGATTTGACCTCATGGACAATTACATTCTTTGGGTAAAGAAAATGGATCCACCTCTACCCATTAAGTTGATTGTTCAGGCCACCTCATTTAGGTGACTCATCGCTAGCTAGTACACAGATGGATCTTTGCCACTCATGCCTGCTCGTTGCTCTTGTTTGCTTAAGAGCCATTCTTGGTATTTGCACAACCATTGAGCTATTGAAGCGACCTCTAGTGTAGTTGTTTGAGTAGTAGGTGGAGGTGGTGATTGCTACTCCTCTTCTTAAATGGTATTGTAAGCATCTTATCTTTCATTATCTCTACCCAATTAGTTTTCGAAGCATGCTCAACATCATCTTTTGTATAATGGACTATTCCTCTCCTCTAATAGAGTTTTCTGATGAGGCAAGAGAAGGGGAGTGCCTTCCTTCCATGTTAATTTTCTTTAAATCACTTCTCCATCTCTAGATAGATCAGTTATGGAAGGCTAATAGGGAATCTTTCACTTAGAGCAATGCATGCATGGGTAGAAAATGTGTTGATCTTATTGGGACTTACCATGGGGTTTAGGTGGAAGGTCATAATCTTGTAGTGGATCCTTTCTACTAATGTGAGCACATCAAAATCCTTGTGGTCAACACCATAGCACTATCTTACCCATTCCTTTTTGATGCTGGGGTTCGCCTACATTGGAATCTTAGCGAGATTCATCCTTGTTTCTAGCAACCCAAGCACTTCAGTAATGGCCTACACTAAGTAGCACATTGAGATGTCTTTGATTTTGATCATTGAATTAGCCTACCTATTGTTCCAAAATAAGAATGTCTCTTCCATATGCCACTCCTTGGTGGAAGTGATAATTGGCCACATGGGAGAGACCTTCAGTTGGTCATGTACTTCTTTAGGTGCTTGCTCTAGGAAAGGGCCAAAGTTTAACTCCTAGAGAACTATTTTCTGGACCTTTCTTGATCTAATTTGATTTAAGCAGGCTTTTGTCAAGGTCACCTTAAGGTTTGCTTGTCGAGCTGGTGCCTCATCCTAATGAGAATGTTGGTGTTATTGCTGGTTCTAGAATCTTATAAATAGATTCCACCTCAGCCTCTTCCCTAAAAGGACCTATGACATGGCTTGCAAGTGGTTCTTCTTAGGCTTGTTCTTGGCCCCTTCCCATTCTTTGATGCTTCTCCCTTTGTTAAGATGATCCTCCTTCTTATTTGTGCTTCCATTTTGATGCCATCTGCAATCATAACACATCCATGGATTAGTAGATATAGCGTGTAAGTTTGAATATTTTGAGTACCTTATCTCATCAGTTAGTTACACTTGGCTAAGGTTGGACCATGGCAGATTAATATTTTATTAATTAAATTTCCTTATAAGTTTCATTAGAGCTTGTTGGAAGAGGTTAACTCTATAATTTGGTATTTAAATGTTGATTTCTATCTTAAACCGTTGTGGGAGCTAGAAAAAATGGCAAAAACTTTTTGGTCAAAAATTGCACATTTGTGCTCCCCACAACTAAGAGCTTACCTCTAGTAGCTATAGGGTCGAAGAATAGACTGATTTAGATAAACAATTAGAAAGTTATGGGCTTTGGAAGGTTCTAGGCTCTGAAAATTTGAAAAACTTCCTTGGCGTTTGTTAGCAAATGAGAAAATTTCAAAGGAGGATCACACATATTTATACTATTTTTCTACTATGTCAACGGGGCCACATATATGGGGCCTTGTATACACATTGACTCCATTGACGGGGCCCTATATATGGAGCCCATAGATTAAATTTTCAAACTTGAATATCTTGAAAAATACAATGAATTTTTGAATGAATTTAGAGTCCATGGAGTTTTAGAAAAGTCAAAAATATGATGAAATCATTGAAGAGGATCTTTGAAAGCTTTAAAATTGAAAAATTTTATAGAGAATGTGTGTATATAATAAAATATGTAACGAAGCACATGGTTTGATGTAAAAGATGGGTGTACGAAAGATTCTGGTTGTAAGAATGCCTAAGGATAAGGTGCTTAATGAACCCAACCAAAACATATGCAAGTCGATCCTTCACATAGTAAGCACGTGCATTGTTTGCCCTTGCATAACCTCAACATAAGGAGTCCGTGGACCCCATAAGTGATTAATGGCTAATGGAAGTTAAGGACCAAAACCCAGAAGATTTTACCAAAGAATTCAAGCACATTAGACAAAAACATCAAATCAAGAACATGGACATGGACAATGAGGTGAGTTATAGGTAGCATAGATGGATGATGAAGAAGATGGAATGGAAGTTTGAATTTAGGTCATAAGAAATCCCTTGTGGAGTTTGCATTTAAAATGACCTAAGAAGATCCATCCTTAGTCCAAACTAAAGCCATCCACTTTCAGTGACTTCGCATTACCACTTTAAGACTAATCCATCTCCTCAAGATACAAGAGTGCTCCCATAGAACAACCACCATTCCATAAAGAGAAGAAAAGAGAAGAAGGAAGTGAGAGAGGACTTTAGTTAGAGGAGACCTTTAGGCATGGGTAACATGTTTTTCTAGTCCCATAACTAGTGCTTATAGCCTGTTTATTTGTCTAAGGGGTGTGCTTTGAATTCTCATCATGTTTTTCTTTTTGTTATTTTGTTTTTGTTTTTTCTCTTTTTGGATGGGAACCACACCATGCAAACACTTTATTTAACTTCTTGTTATTGGTTGACATGAAATGGTAAGAAGTCTATGAAAACACTCATGCACCTAAGCAACTAGAAGAGTACAAAGAGTATTATGTCCCCTTGAAGTCACATCCTGTGCAAATCTTTGAATCCTTTCCAATTTTGGAAACTCCCAAGGTCACAAATTTATTAAAAATTTATTTAATGAAAAGGGATCTTAAGCTTCCAAAACAAGAAAAACCATATATTTTTTGAATGGGTAGATGTCGTGGATTCATTGCTTGTTTCATGAAAAAGAAATCATAACCACACATTAGCAAACAAAACATTAAGCATAAACCACCGTTAGTAATAGCTATAGCACCATTGTGTCCTGTTAGCAAAAAGCATGTTTGTTAACAAAAATTAGAAAATCACACTAAAATAAAGTAAAATATATAATAAAGTATAAAATAGTCAAGAAAAATTTAAATGTACTAATGATGGTGTAAAAGAATGGTGTAAAATAAAAAAAGGTTTTAAAATAAAAAAGGTGTAAAATAAACAAATTTCAAAGATAAAAATGTATAAAATAAAAATATAAAAATTAAGGAGTCATGTATATGATTAGCACGGATGACCATCTCCCCCATGACTAAGTTGGAAGGAGGAGGTCTAAAAAATTGAGTGTGGTTGCCCATCTGTTGAGGTATTTGTTGCACTAGCTTGCTTTGGCTCATGGAAAGGCATTATCTTTTGGATGTTGATCAACTACCTTTTGTTTCGCCTCTCAGGCTTGTATATGATCATGGCCTCAGAAGGAAACATTTCATCAATTATATAAGGCCCCTCCCAAAATGTTTGAAATTTTGTTTTATAAGGTACGTGTGTGGGATTCCAGTAGATAAACTTATCTCCCAATTGACATTTTACTTTCTATATTCTAAGATCATGACATTGCTTGTTGAATGCCTTGTTCACTTCATTCAAAGATAGGAATACCAATCAATTTTCATTTAGGACATTGAGGTTGATCAATCTTTCTTTTTGTGCTAGACTTAGGTCAAGATCTAGATCACAGGCTATTGAGAGTGTACAAAGCTTGGATTGAATTGAGAGCATTGGAATTTTTTTGTACACTAACTCATAGGGAGAGTAGTCAATAGGGAGTTTCTATGTTGAGCTGTAGGCCCAAACGGCATCGTTGAGTTTTGTGCTCCATTTAAAAAATTTGGGATTTTACTTATCTATTGATCCTCTTGGAACCTCACTAGTGGGATGAACATTGGGCTTTCAGGTAATGAGCTTTTAGCTAACCATATTTTCTTAGGAGAAGGTTATGATGATAATGATAAGGAATCTAAGTAATGTTGGACATGGTAGTAGAATAAAGTCATTTTTTACTCTTTGAAACTTCAAATGGGACCTCAAAATTCTACTTAGAAATTGATAATGAATGGTGCCTTACTCATGGAATTACAAATCACTAGTTATTGCAAGCTCATGGTTTTAGACCATGGGTCATGGTCAAGTCATGGTATGTCTTAGAACTAAGGACAATGATCATAGGTCATAGAATGCTCATTAAATGTTAATCATGAGTCATGGTACAGACATGGTGGCTTAAGCATGGATCATGGTTGATACAAAATGTGCTAAACTTTCTCCTCTAGCCTCCTATTTAATTTCTATTTAGATCACAAGTTGTGGTTGACTCATGTTATAAGACTATAACTTGTGGTATAACAAAGAAGTAACCTTTTTTCCTTAGTAATACTACCACTCATAATGAGGTTGTGATGCATCTTTGAACAAACCATAAGTCATAACAAACTTGTGTTAGACTTGTTGTTTAATAGGGGTGTTGAAATCTACCCAAAAATGATGGTAAAAGTAATCAAAAAAATATATAAGGACTTTGTTATTAACCTAGTAGCGACAAAAGTAGTCCAAATGGCTGAGCTTTTAGAGTATTATGTACCACACTAACTGTTGGAATAATTTTTAATTGAACTTGATCCTTTTAGTTCAAATGAGTTCTTGGTTAATTAAGAAACCACTTCTTCAACTTGAAATTGTCTCAGACCTACAACCACCACTTCAAGAAATAAGGGAAATAAAGGAGATTGATCTCCAATGAGATATTCTAACTCTTTTTTCTCTTAAGTGATAATAGAGATGATATGAAATTGAAATAAGATTGAAAGTAATGAAATAATAAGATATTGAAATACAATTGAAATAGATGAAATAACTAAATAAGATAATGAAAAAATAATATGAAGGCAAACCCTTCTTTTCTTTAATTTCTTCAAGCCTCAAACTTACATCAATGAAGTTTGTTTAAAATGTCTTAGGTTTGATGAGATCCCATACATGAAATAAATAGAAAACTAAGTGCTTATGGGCATACTAAGCTCTAGGCATGGCTTAAAATGATCCACCTAATTACCAACTAAATTACAAGGAGAGGAGATTGTTGGTCTAAACTCATGATGATGTGCCACCTATGTCCTTCATGTGCTTCTAACATAGGAGAAATGGCCACATGGGATCTTCTATAGTTCCAAGAATGAGATGAATGACATGTGATAATGGAGGATCCATATTTGACTTCACTTTGACTTCTTCTTTTTTCTCAATTTTAAAATAAAAAATTGTGTTATCTAATATATTACGTGAAGACTTGGAGACATTGATCCACACATTACATAACTCAACCACAATATGGAAAATAAATCCAACACTTATAATGACATGGAAAATGAAATTGATATGAGGGAAGCATACATTAGGCTACAAATATTGTCAAGTAATAAATCTAAATCTTTCATGGATTTGAATTTAGTACGTAGATCTTCATTTGACTTGGTAATTGAAGGAGAAAGAAATAAGTTTAAGCTACT
>MNCI01033729.1:0-20777 GCA_015680685.1 Gnetum montanum | reverse complement strand
GAATGCTAATAATAAAAAAGTATGAATTTATGGAATAAACTTGATTTTTTAGTACATCTACTAAGACCCTCTTGGATCTATTGAATAGACCAATTTCATAATTCCTTTTTAGATTTATTTTTAATCATTAATTAAGGTTTTCTTACCTAGATTAAAGCTCTAACCTAGAATTTTATGCTAATTAACTTACGAGTATACTAGCACCTTATTTTGCATCAACAGAAATCACAAATCAAAGATAACTTAAGGTAGTGGATATATAAATATATCATTGAGATTAGAATGCTCTTAAATTATAACTAAAAGCATTGTATAATATAATAACTTACCAATGATTTAAACACTTTATATACAATGGAAAATAACTATATCAATAACAATATTTAGACTTAGAATATTTGAAAAATCTATGTGAAATAATTATACAACCTATAATAGTCAATAAATATAAAATTTGGGGTCTAGGATTTGATAACAATTGTAATAAGAAAATTGAATAACTTCAAAAGAGTTTTGTTTAGATGA
The DNA here is from genome assembly GCA_015680685.1 of Gnetum montanum. NCBI lineage: Eukaryota > Viridiplantae > Streptophyta > Gnetopsida > Gnetales > Gnetaceae > Gnetum > Gnetum montanum. The sequence goes on along the minus strand of MNCI01033729.1, from coordinate 20,252 downwards.
ATTCAATTGTAATTTAAAAATAAAATATTTTATAGAGATGAAAAAACTAAGAAAAAAAACAAATGAAGCTTCAATTTTATTTAAAAGAAACATTAGATGTGACATGCATAATAAATATTTTTATATTAATGTGAAAGCTAAAGCGTAGAGCAAGAATTTGATAATATTATCTTAAGTTGAAATAGCATATAACATTATAAAAGAGCTTACAAAATGTAGGCACTACAACTAGTTGAATAGGAACAATATATATGTTAGATTTGTTTAAATGAAAATGATAATTTTAAACTAAAATTTTTTTCTAGATTATCATATAGGTCATTATATAAAAGAAATGTTCAAGTTACATGGGTATTGACATATTCTAAAGGCTCAATATTTATTGTTAAAAATGTATTTTATACAAACTAATTTATTGATCCTTTGGATGTCTATAGATATACTTAACTTTAATTTTAATTGAAAGTAAACAAAAAATCCTATAAGTACAATAGTTTATGTACTAGAAAGGTAAATAAAAATTACAAAACTTTTATTAGTAATACACTAATTCATTAAAAACTAGTTTTACTTGAAGAAAATAAGCATATTAAGAAAAATTTGGATATAATAAACAATGATAATTTTCATGCTTCACATAGCTATATTTTATGAGTTACACAAGTAATTATGCTAAAATTGTTATATATATAATAGCTTATAATAATGCAACTTAAAGCATTGCATAACATAAACAAGGAATGTATGTATATGTATATGCATTACAATTTTTTTATGGGATGCAAAAGTTCCATGTATAAAAAATTATTAATTGTCCTTCATAATGTTTAAATTTTTAAATGAATATATTTAATATGTAAAATTTTCAATATAAGAAAAATAATAATCAAATGTTTTAATGCTCACAAACATTTCTAGTAAAAAATGATCTTTTTAAGGACTTAGTTTCTAAAGTTTCCTTTGTGATGATCCTTTTCTAAATGTCTATGCCAAAGATTTCTATCTTCAATATGTTAAACAAGTGAAGCCAAATTTTGGAGCTAATTTTAGTTATACTTTGACTTTTGTAAAATATTTAGTTGAGCTTTTATATGCCTAAATGGTTTTAAAAACATTATTATATTAGTTGTCTAAAAGTTAATTTTAGGAAAAGAAGAAAATATGTAGAGGTTATTATTGTAACTCTATATAGCCTATTCAATCCTATATTGGAATTTGTGATTGTAGTGAGTTAAGAGCCTAAGGTCTCTATATAAGGGTTGGTGTGTAGAATTTCTTTAAAAATCTTTATAGTTTGAAGATGTGAAGAAGTTAATTTCTTAATATTTTTCTTATCTATCTCTCACTCTATTTTGCAAGTTTCTTCTCCTTTAGATCTCTTTTTACTATGTTGTCTATATTATATAATTTCACCATAGGTAGCTTGGGATATCTCAAACAATTAGGTAATTTCACTTTATCTAATGTGTGATATATCTAATAATAACTATTAGAGTTGTAATAATTACTATCAGAGTTTTATTACAATCTAGACTTGTATGTATTTTGGCATAGTGGCTAAACGCTTTGAGTTTGTTATAAAGCGGTTTGGATTTATAAATTGATTTTTATTTTAGTAAAGACTGATTTCTATTTCCATGGAAACTATTTATGCAAGATGGATTTAGTGTCTTGATTTTGTTCTCATTGATAAATAAAGTAGATGAAAGAAAAGAAACTAAAATAATGTGGTGATATTGGGACATGTAAAAAGGAATTGCTTTATTTTAAAGCATAAAATATGATGACATTATTTCTAAAAGTATTGTACAATTTAGATTTGTTGTTTGATGCACATCATGTTATGCATGTGAGAGATGTACATCTCTTGTATTTTGTTCAAAGTTTGTGCTAGGTTGTGTATTTTAGAGATAATATTTATTAATTCTAGTGTAATGCTATCTCATGTTCATTTAGTTTAAGGAGGCCTAGTTTGTAGGATGTTTTATGCATAGATTCATATTGTTGGGTACATGCATCAATGATTTCTTCCCATACTCTTCTCATTACTAGTACTAATGGATGAGAGATATTTTGATTAATTATGTTTCAACAATTTTTCTATCAATATGTGTTATTTTTCTTAAAGAAGGATATTGTTAGAGATATGAAGCCAAATTTAGAAGTAGATTTTAGTTATGCTTAGGTTTTTCTAGAAAGCTTAGTTGAGTTTTTTAATGATCTAGAATCATTTTTAATTTTTTTTTATTTTGTATGTATCCTTATATAAAAAGGAAAAAATATGTGTTGAAGTTAACTATATTATTTTTGTTATTGTAACTTGCATATGTCACTTTAATGCCATTGTGGATTTGTCATGGGAAAGAGTGTAAGGTATCTATTTAAAGGTTTCTTTATGAAAGAAACTACTTGTAAATTATCTAAACATTTTTGTGATTTGTACGTGTGAAGAAGTTGCTGTTTTACTTTTTTTCCTTATGTTGTTTTCACTTCAATATGCAAGCTTTTTCTATGTTACTTGTTTTTCATTGTGATGTTAATATTCAATATATAATTATTTTCACAAATTATAATATTTTTAATAGGAAGGTTAAACAATAGGGGATAAGGTTGCCTAGTAACAACTGTGGAAATTCAGATCAATTTTTAAAGGTTGTTTACATATGTATTTCTTATTGGTAGTTTTCTAATTTAATGGGATTTTTTGTCATCCCAATTCTAGCTTTCTAGATTAGGTAAATTTTTTGATTTTATGGTTCTTGATTTTATTTTTATTTTTCCCATAATTAGGGATTTCTTATTATTCCTTCCAAAAATAGTGTCCATATTCATGTATAAAAAGTGCTCATTGTAACACTCAATTCATCAAGGAATAAAAATTCACTTTCTTTACTCTTCTAGATAACTACATGGCATAAGAGTATTTCTTAAGTAATTCTATCCTCAACCATTTGTTTCTCCTATTTAGCTCTCTTCCATTCATCTCACTCTCTTCTCTTTTAGCAACAATGAATTTTTCCTTCTCACTGATGACATAAGACTTGTGCTCATAACAATGAACATTGAAGTTTCATTCCCTCTCTCCTCTAGTGAAAACAAACATTGCCTCTAATTCTCTCATCACATAAGTTGGTTTCTCTCATTGTTATATCCCTTTCTATCCTCATGGCTACATCCACAAACAACGTCAGATGTCACCTCTACTCCTAATAGCAACATGATTCTAAGCACTAATGGTGGTTCAGAAAATTCTGTTATCCTCATCACGGATCACAAGTTGAATGGACAAAATTATCTTTAATGGTCCCATTCAGTTATGATGTTCATGTGTGGCAAGGGCAAAGATGACTATATCACTAGAATAGCTACTCAACTAACAAAGGAAGAACCAAAGTATTGGAATCAGAAGGCTGAAAATAACATGGTTATGTCTTGGTTGATCAACTTGATGAAAAATGACATTGGAGAAGATTTCATGCTCTATGAAATAGCCTAAGAGATCTAGGAGGCTACAAGAAAAGCCTACTCTAATAAAGAAGACAATGCAAAGGCATTTGAGATAGAAGGAATTCTTTATGACATACACCAAGGAGACTTGTCTGTTGCTCAATATTTTAGTTGATTAAATTAATATTGGAAAAAATTAGATCTATTTGAGACCACAAAATGGGACTATTTAAATAATGCCAACAATTATAAAAGATCATTAAAAAGAAATGAATCTACAAGTTTCTTCTAGGTTAAAACAAAAAGCTAGACAAAGTTTGTGGGCATGTTTTAGCAGTCAAACCACTACCAAGTCTCCATGAGGTTGCCTCTAAAGTATGATGAGAAGAAATTAGGAACAAAGTTATGCTCTGTCTAAACCATTCAACCAATGAAGGTTTGGCTTTAGCTGCACAAGGTTCTAGTTTCCAAATGAAGAAAAGGCGGCCCTAGTATAATCACTATCAGAAGCCCAATCATACTAGAGAAACTTGCTAGGAAATCCATGAGAAACTTGCTAACTAGAAACCATCATGCTTTTGATTTGAAAAAGAAAAATTAAGATGTTCATCATTGTGAAATTTTTTAGCTTTCAAAACATGTTCGTAACTCTTATCCAATACAACAATACAAAGCATCTCATCCTTTTTTCATGATTCATAGTGATGTTTGGGATCCATCAAAAATAAAAAATGTGATAGGGCCTAGATGATTTGTATCTTTTGTTGATGATCATACAATACTCACATGGATATTTCTGATGAAACAAAAATATAAAGTCAACCAAATCTTTAAAAATTTCATGAACATGATTTAGACACAATTTAAAACAAAAATCCAAATCTTGAGAACTGACAATGCAAAAGAATATTTCAACTGTGTTCTTGGGGATTTTCTGTCTAAAGAGGGAATTGTCCATCAGAGCTCTTGTGTTGATACCCCACAGCAAAAATGGATAGCTAAAAGAAAAAATAGGTATTTATTGGAAGTTTCCTAAGCCCTCCTACTTTCCTCTTGATTTCTAAATTTCTTTTGGGAAGAATCTATTCTTACTGCTTCATATCTCATTAATCGAATGCCATCATGAGTTCTTAATTTCTAGAACCCTTGTGAAGTCCTTCTAAAAGCTTTTCCAACAACCCAACTCATCTCATCAATTCTTCTCAAAGTATTTTGTTGTACAATTTTTGTTAATATTCCCCAACAATTTTGTACCAAACTTGATCCCAAGGGCACCAAATGTGTCTTCCTAGGATATTCATCAAATCAAAAGGGGTATAAGTGCTACTATCCCAATACGAAATAATTTTACCACTCAATGGGTGTCACGTTCATGGAAACAGAGCCTTATTATCCCAAAACTAACATTCAAGGGGAGAGTGAAAATTAGGAATATATGTTTTTGGGATCCAGAAGCAAATCGTTCTTCTATCAAGAAACTTACTCAATCTAGCCTAAGCCCAAATCCTTCTTCTATAGAGACACTCACTCAATCTAGCTTGAGCCCAAATCTCAGTCCACTATCGAGTCCTCCTCATGAGACTATAAACAAAGAGCTCATTGTGTACTCAAGAAGGAAACCAACTCAAAAGGATATGGAAGAACAATTCTACCCAAGCATTGTTCAAGAAAATGTGTTGAATTCAATATAGAATAACTCACATCCAAGTAACAATATTCAATTCCTGATTTTGATGAACTTTTGGATTTTCTAATTACATTAAGGAAAGGGGCAGGGTCGTGTACAAAACACCCAATACAGAACTTTTTTTCTTACAATAAGCTATTGCCTAGATATCATGCATTTACTACAAGCCTTACAGATATTTAGATTCCTAGTAATATTCAAGAGGCTCTTCAAATATGAGAGTGAAAATTAGCAATGGATGATGAAATCAATGCTCTGATGAAGAATGGAATGTGGAATTTAGTTGAGCTACTAGAAGGGGAAAATACTATTAGATGTAAATGCATCTTCACAATTAAATACAAGGCAAATAGAAGTATTGAAAAATACAAAGCTAGCCTTATGACCAAGGGCTTTACACAATCCTATGGAATTGATTACTAGGAAACTTTTGCACTAGTTGCCAAATTAAATACCATATCAGTATTTCTGTCCCTTGTAACTAATCTTGATTGGCCTCTACACCAATTGGATGTCAAAATGCATTCATGAATGGAGTTCTTGAAGAGGAATTTTACATGGACATTCCACCAGATATCAAGTCTATAGAAAATGTTAACAAACTATGCAAATTAAAGAAATCTCTTTATGGTCTTAAACAATCTTCACATGCATAGTTTGATTGATTTGCAAAGACTATAAAGAGACATGACTATTCACAATGCCAAATGGATGATACTATGTTTGTCAAGCACTCTTCTAAAGGTAGAACATCCATCATTATTGTCTATGTTGATGATATCATCTTGACTGGGAATGATGAAAGAGAAATAGCCATCCTGAAGAACTTTCTTGCTCAAGAATTTGAGATAAAGAACTTCAAAAATGTCATATATTTCCTTGGAATGGAAATAGGAAGATCAAAAATGGGAATTTTAGTCTTACAACATAAATAAGTTCTAGACTTACTCAAAGAAATTGGAATACTTGGATGTAAATTGATTGACACTCTAATATACAACAAGTCAGATTCAGATGAAAAAAGTCCACCAGTGGACAAGGGGAGGTATCATAGGCTTGTTGAAAGACTTCTTTATCTTTCTCATACTAGACCTAATATTGCTTTCTTAGTTAGTATTGTTAGTTAATTCATGAACAACCCAACTGAAGAACACATCAACAAGTATTCTGAATTCTAAGGTATCTAAAAGGTGCACCTAGTAAAGGTCTCTACTTCAAGAAGACATCAACTAGAGATATCAAGATATTTACAGATGCTGACTAGGTAGGCTTCGAGATTGATAGAAGATCAACATTAGGATACTGTACCTTTATCTTTGGAAATCTCATCACCTAGAGGAGCAAGAAACAACCTATAGTAGCCTGTAGTAGAGCTAAGGCAAAATTTAGAGCTATGGCACAAGGGATATGTCAAAGAATATGGCCGAAGAGACTACTGCATGAGCTCAAAATCCAAATTACAGATTACATCAAATTATTGTAAGATAATCAAATAGCTGGCATCCTAACCAAGGCTCTTCCTAGAACTACCTTCAAAGAACTTTGATTTGAGCTTGGTCTTCTCAACATCTACAACCCAACTTGAGGGTGAGTGTGAAAATCTAGATCAATTTTTAAGGGTTGTTTACAACTATAATTGTTATTAGTAGTTTCCTAATTTAATGGGATTTGTTATCATCCCAATTCTAGCTATTTTAATTAGGCAAATTTCCTGATTTTATGGTGATTTTTTCCCATAATCAAGGATTTTTTTATTCCTTCTAAAAATATTGTCCATATTCATGTATAAAAAGGGCTCATTGTAACACTTGATTCATTAGGGAATAAAAATTCAGTTTCCTACTTTTTCTAAAGAAGTACAATAACTAATTTCATAACTATTAATTATTCATAACAAGTTCAACTAATCACCAAAGAAAGCTTTGGTAAACTTACAAATGATCATGACCACTTGAAATAACTTTTGTAAGAAGAGAGAGCAAACATTTGATAACCTTTTGTAGAGCACGAATTATTTCATTTGGAGAGTATATATTTGTGCAAATCGTGGATTCTGTCTACCATAATTTTACTGTCATTTTCTCTACTGGCAACTATGTAAGAAAGCATTTCTTAATTATCGTTCAAAAGAATATGAAGGCATAAAAGACATTGTTTGCAATTTCTATGCTTGTTTTCACCTTTGCTTATAATTTTTTTCTTTAGTTTTTAAATTTATTCTTTGCTCCAAATTATTCTTTCATATCTAGTAGTAATGCTCTTGAAAAATGATTCGTAGCTTCGATTTTATAGCTCTACTTAGACATTGTTTATTTATCCATAAGGTATGAATCTATAAGAATAGAATTTGATTTGGTGTTATTAAATTTAGAAAGATATAGATGATAATTTGAACCTTCAATGTATCCAGTGTATTATTAGTTTCAAATCTATTTTTATTCTAATCAAGAAAAATAATTCTGTATGGTTCAGCAAGTTGAAACTTCTGCTAATTGTTAATACTAAAGTGAAATAATATGATAAGCCATCTTTGCAAGTTTTTAGGCATGGAAAAGGAAGAATATGAAAAAATATATTCACTTGAAGATAAGCAAATTGATGAAGAAATACATTTAATTGATTCTAAAACTTTTGAAGAAGACCATGAAGATGATAAAGAAAACTTTCAGCCAATACAAATGCAAAGGGAAAGGAGAAATTAACAAGAGAACTATTCATTTTTAGAATAAAATATATAGAGTATGTCTAATTTGCTAAAGACCTTGGCTTATTTAATATTACAAAAGATTATTTGAAATACAACTATCTTTGATGGTGAAAAAATGATTCTTTAAAAAAGCAAATTTTAGGTTTATACATAGAAAGTATACAATAAAAAGATCCGTAATTAGTGGTGCATGGTTTAAAGATTCAAAGCCATCAATTCAACAACTATTGTGGATTCTAATTGATTGGCTATGGAGGCTACCAGTTTATACTATGCTTTTCATATAAATGTTTCTAAACATATCCTTATGATTGATTGGTGCAATTTGGATCAAAATATATTTGTTTATGTAGTATAAGAAATGGGTAGAAAATTGGAGTATGTAGTAAAATTGTTAAGATTGATAAAAGTAAATCTGGGAAAAGTAGAAAAAATGAATGGCAGATGGAGGTTTGGAGACATTGAACCATGTTCCCAAAAAAATTATTTTTAAAGTTGTATCAACCAAGACTATTGAAACCTTAGTGAATTTGATCTACAAGTGGATTGAGCAAGATTGTGAAATTCATAGGGATATGTGGAAAGCTTATGATTTGGAATACCTATAGCACCTAAATCATAGACACAAAATTGTAAATCACTAAAAGCACTTTAAGGATCTAATTATAAATGTTCACGCAAACACAATTAAAAGTACTTGCAGAGTTGTTAAAGCATTTATACCAAAGTGTGATACCAATCGAAAATTGTTTGAGTTTATGTTTATAAATTTACTTGGAAGAAAAGGTACTTTAATGGAGAAGAAATTATATGTTATGCTCTGCTTCATCACATTGAAGCTTATGGTGTAAAGAAAGATTCAATTATATTAAATTTATGGTGTAAAAAAATGGTTGAATTGATTGTTTGATTTTTTTAACTTGGCTGTAGTTTTTGATGTTGTGTACACAGATATTATCTCTCAATATTTACTTATACTTGCACTTTTGTACTGAGAAAACTTAACCATTCCAATATTGTGAAAACAACCATTCCTTCTTTCACATTGTCTGCATAAGTGATATAGGCTCATTGTCTGCATAAGTGATATAGGCTCATTTGTAGGATCTATTGAACAAAAATAACTGATACAGGCTGCGTGGCTTCCAACATTAGCTTGATTGGTTAACTTGATAAAAATTTTCTATACGCATCTATTTCTCCGTGGCTATACAATGCGTCTTTTGTTTAGAAAACAAAATGGTTTTTTTTTTCTTTTTTCGCTACAATCACATGTTATTACCCTTGTATTAGCCGTTATCACCGATTGAAAATATCCCTACCCCTTATTGTTCAACCTTCCAGTAACAACAGGTATCAGAGCCATAACCTAATAAACTTATAAAAGGTTTACCACCCTTGAAGAATCTAACAGCAAGCTTCAATTCCAAGTAGTCATTGCGTATTCAAATATTTCATATACACAAGTTAAAGAAAATAAAGCAGGAACAACTGCATTAAAAAATTAAGCAGATAAATGCGGCTGGATCATGAAAATAATAATGCTAACTGGAAAAACTTTCTGCATCAAAGTCTCCTCAATAATATAAAACATCTTATTCAGTGGAAACAAGAATCAATGCTCCACGTAATTAAATCTCTATTTTCTTGTAAGATTATAGAACCTAAAAAGTTCAGACTTCCTTCTATGATAGCTCAGAATCGCCCATATTTAATGATATCAAAAGCATATTAATGCTAAGGCTTGAGAGGAACTGTAACAGACATTGGAACCATTATTGTAATCTTTGGCAGTCAAACGTCTTCACAACCAAGATCTACCCACTCTAATTTCCAATGCAAGGGTTTGTACGACTCAGTAGTTAACATCATCTCAATTTTTTCCAATAGACAAAATAAATGCTTTTGGTTAATTTTCTTGTTTCTCTTTATTATTGGTAATCCGATTCTAGAAAGAAACACTCAGAATCCGAAATTTGAAGACAACGCAATTCTATTAAAGTGAATGTATTAATTATCAACATATAAAACTGTGACATTAAAGCCATTATCAAACTCGGTCGATTCTGTGAAACATTTAAATTTGAAAAATTTTTCCATCAAGAAAACAATACTTTGGAATTCGTCTTTATGTAAAACCATTGGCAAGTGCAAGAATTTCCTTATCAAAAGTTTAAAACAAAACAGCATAAAATTCACAATTCAGTCATCCATAAAACTATGATTTGCAAATTCAGACTCTTGAAAGAAATTGACCCATATGATTCAACCTTTTCTTCGAAGCTTAGATTTGGCTTTATACGCCATTAAATCAGATTTGTGCTTATGGTATTCAGCAATGACTTGGACTTTATAGCTTCCAAAGCCCAAGTCATCCATGGCCTGTAGAATGTGAGCAGATAAAATTGTAGACTTGTTTTCCCTCATGGAAATCTCGTTAACTTCGGAAGTAATAAGGTCAACAAACTCATGGCAGCAATCTCTAACGAGCTCCTGCACATCTTTGGCAATATGCATATGTGGAAGCTAAAACTCGTCCATCAGTTTATCCAGAATTTGTGTAGGCAGCGAAGCATATTTCTTGGGCTTTATCACTGTATTAATATCATCCATTGGAGAATCCTCCACCTTTTACACAAATCTGAACTTGAAAATATCTAAGAAAAAGAAGTGATCGATGCAACAGTCAGAATTTACAGGAGAGAATAGGGAAAAAACCTAAAATATAAACGTAAAGTATTTTCCTAAAAAAGCACTAAACTGCAAACCAAGGTGGGATCTTATGCAAACGCTAGAAAAGTACTAACTGCAAACTAAGATGAGATCTTACGCAAACGGTGACAAGTTAACAGAGATATGAGCCGAACCAGAAAGAAACCTTTAAGAGCAAACCATATACTTAGTACTGTATTTTTGTTCCGCGGTCGCTTCCGTTATAAAGAGGTGTTGTCATCGTCGATAGGGCTTCTATTAGATATGGTAAAATTCTATGTAGCGCTTGTAGCCTTGTTTTTTATTTTTATTTTTTTCTCCCTGTTTTCCTGTTTTTGTATTTTTTTTAATATTATGTAAACGGTCAAAGAGCATTGCCCATGCACAAATACCTTTAAACTAGCTTACATATATATATATATATATCTATAAATTGGCTGAGATGATTTAAAAAAAAAAATGATGTAACAAGATAACTTCCTCTATTTTTCTACCACTTACCCAATTTAGTTTTACCCTCTCAATCAAGTTTGCTCTTTCTTTGTTTGTTCATAGCATTTTTGAGCACTCTTTCTGTGTTTGTTCATGGTGTTTTTTAGCACTCTTTCTTTGTTTGTTCATGGCATTTTCACGATGCTCAAAATTGCCATGAACAAACAAAGAAAGAGCAAACTTGAACTAGAGGGTAAAATTAAATTGGGTAAGTAGTAGGGAAACAGAGGAGGGATGAGTGATTTCATTTTTAGTTATCTTGTTACCTCATCCAGTAGGGCTTGGTTAACATCAGTTTTTTAAAAATCATCTTGGCCAATATATATATAACCTAGTGGATCAGTTTCGTGGGTTATCAGTAGAATTTAATTATTTCTTTTAATTTTTAAGTTATCATCACTATTTGCATTTCAAATAATATATACTCGTAAACATAAATTGGTTAAAATAAAAGTTTATATATTTCATATATGTTGATGAAGGAATACATTGCACAATTATTGCAACAAACATTACAGAGCTGTATAATAGAATTGAGCAAAAGGCAAAATACAATGATAAGTGTGAACTCAATATGCCTAATTCTTCAACTGAGCAAAATGAATTTCTTGTGCAATTCTACTTTGAAGATGTTTAATATCTCAAATCTTTCTATATCTTTGCACATGAAAAGAAGGATGAATCTTTAAAGAATCAATGGTCTTAACTTCGAATAATGCAACAAACATTAGATCCCCGTAAGTTCTCTTGTGTAGCGGTTTTGTGGGCTATGGGTAGAATTTAATTATTTTTTTTACTTCTTAAGTTATCATCACTATTTGCATTCCAAATAATATATACTAGTAAACATAAATTGGTTAAAATAAAAGTTTATATATTTTGTATATGTAGATGAAGGAATACATTGCACAATTATTACAACAAACATTACAAGGCTGTATAATAGGATTGAGCAAAAGGCAAATGATAAGTGGCGAGATACCCCTACACTCAACCATACGAATACGAGCATAGCATGCATGATCTGGTCGAACTCTACAGACTAAATGCCTACACGCCCCATGGAACACTTAGGGTTAATCCTTCGTTGTCTTCCGAAACTTACTTGTAGTTGTCATGATGTATGGTTAAGTAAGTCCGAGGTATATGATTTTTATGGTTTTTTATGTTTTATGTCTCCTATGCTATTGAGGTGAAGGGTTGAGAAACTAATTACTAACTCTAACTAATGAACTAAGTTTAAATTACCTAGCGTCAGCATCCATTCCCACTTACCGTACACACCTTGAACCGATACAACCGTGGCTACCAAACGCTAATCGTTACTGGGATTACCATGCGTAACGCACGTGCTCGAAGTGGTCGTACTAAGGCACTTAACTAGGAGGAAAGGGTTGAGAGAATCTAATCTAGCCTAAGTGCGATGAGAGGCCAATTCCTTGATTATCTGTACACATCTTGGTGCATGACTACCACTGGGATTACCAAGTGCAGATCCTAGATACGCCACTGGGTTACCAAATAGTCACACTTAGATGCTTGTAATCAAGTCGTACTCATTTCGCATTCTAGGAGTTTAAGGGTGAGAGAGAAAGTAATAAATAACATTAAATAAATCCTATTCCATGCACTGCAAGGTTTATCGAGGAAGTTCATCTTTATTTCCGTACACAACTTGTGTTCAAGTACAATGTTGCTTGAATAAAGATCCGTTCACTTTAGGACTCCTATTGCGGGAACATGGAAAATATTCTATCTCTAGAGTGATCAATTTGCCAGAGTTTCCCTACTTCTAGCCTAGGAGGGGGAAACAAGGGAGAGCCGCCTCTTATTTATAGATATGACGACGCACTGCGATATCACGTACACAATATCACAGGGGACGAAGCGATATCGCGGCTTATGCGAATCACGTCTCATCATACCTCCATGACTAAATGAAAACTCATCTTCGAGTTCCTTACAAAATATTGGGAAGGTATGGGATTATTGACTGGAATGGAACTAATGGGATGACATGTGAACGGATCATCATTATAAGACTTGACAAAACTGGTGTTCACGACAACAAGGGTGAACTCCTTATTACATTGACATCAGGCCTTAGTTGGTAGCTGAAAAAGAGAGAGAGAAAGAAGTGTTGCTGCTACCAATGCCAAAATTGTACCTTTCATTGTCCATCTGTAAGCGCGCCATCGATCTTGCTCCTTGCATAGTTGCTTTAGCACTGCTTCATTCCAAGTGTTCATTCCAAATCCAATTCGTTGTTGTATGATCGTCATCTACAAACACAACACAATCTTATATTAGCAAGGGTAAATGGATCATCATGTAATTGATACCTTGCTGCGATGAAAGGTCCATTGGCTAGGTTGTGGTATGGCTAATACGATTATGGAGATGTATTAATGATGACTACTGAAGGTGTAGGGGTTAGAAAAAAATTGAAAAAATTCAGGGCTAAGAGAAAAGCAAAAAAATCAGGCCCTGTACCCCCATGACTAATCGCGAACCTCCGGTAGCATTAGAATGGAGAAAGAAAAGGAGTAAGAAAGATAGATAAAAAGGGATAACTATGGCATCGATGAAATGGATGTCAAGATGGAAATGAAAAAAATAAAATTAATTGCAAAAATGTTAGGGAAAAGAAGTTAACTGATGCAACAAATAGGAATGTCAGTGGGTCCTCCCCAAAGTAGGCTCATGCCCTTAATGCCCTAATAACCCCACATTCAAAGAGTCCGTAGGCTCTGGGAATGTTATTTGGAACAAAATTTAAGTCTTAGCCACAAACATTTACCAAAAAGAAAACAATGCATCAACCAAAATAGATACACTAATGATACAATCGGAAATGAGGTGAATAATGGAGAGAAGAATGGAGAGAATAGAATGGAATGGAATCCCAAGAACAAGGTGGTTTACAACCCCTTGTGTGTTGCATGATTAATGTGATTTAGCAAATCTCATTCCAACTCTAACCTCAAACAAACCACATCTAGTGACTTCAAATCAATGCATTTGGCCAATCCATACTCTTAGATAACAAGAAGGCCTTCCCTAAGAGTCACCACCATTCCGATGAAACAAAGGAGAGAATGGAAAGCCAGAAGGGCCTTAGTTAGAGGGAACACTTTTGGTTCCATAACCAGTGCTTGTAGCCCAAGTTTATTTCGTCTAAGGGATGTGCTTTGAATTCTCACGCTTTTTTTTTGTGTTTTGTCTTTTTATGCTTGAGAACCACACCATGCAAAGACTTTGTTATTTTTATTTTCTTAGCTTCTTGATGATTGGGTAACATTAGAACAGTAAGAAAACTCAAGAAGAAAACATCCAAGCACCCAAGAGAATGGCCAACACAACAGCATCAAGTTCCCTTGAAGTCACACCCTTTTCAATCCTTGAGTCCTTCCTCAGTTTGAGAAATGCCGAGTCACCGATTCGTTAAAGTTTTTATTATGAAGGGGACTGTACATTTTCAAGCTGAGAGAGACCATAGAAACTGGTGGATGGATGGATGAAGTGATCTCATTGCCTACCATATCAAAAGAAACATATCTTAGTATTAACATTATGACTTAAAGGTAAAAACCAAACATTAGCAATTAATATGAAACTAGTTCATACCATCATGGGGAACACTTATTGGTGACAAACTTACAGGGTGGATCACACACATACACAAAAATGGAAAAGTATAATGATGTTGTAAAACAGAAAACAAGAAAAGTTAAAGAAAGTTGTAAAACAGAAACTAGAAAAGTTAAAGCAATTTATAAAACAAAAATGTGTAAGACAAAAACGTGTAAAATAAAAATGTGTAAAACAAAAACATGTAAAACACAAACATTGTAAAACAAAAATGTGTAAAAAAAAACATGGTAAACAAAAACTTAAAAGAATTGAGGGCCCCATATGGTTAGCATAGGTGGCCATCTCCCCCATGACTGAGTGGAAAGGGAGAGATCTGAAATAATGAGCGCCTGTTTAATTTCTTAAAAGTGTCCAACTTCTCCCAATTGATGATCTTAGATTAAGGGGTGGAAGCTGGCGACGCTCATATTCCAATGTATTTATGCCTTCATTGTTGGCATGGTTTTTCTCCTTAGTTTGTTCCATGCATATTTGTCTGCTACTTCTAGTAGCTGTCAACCATAGGGTGTCTACTACTTATTGTGTGGTTACTACATATAGGTATCTTTGTTTCAAAGTTTCAAGGGCACACCTATTGCATGGAGGCATTTCCTCCATGTCATCACCTGATGAATCACTGTATGTGATGCATGGAACTTTCCTCTTCTCAATCTTTCCATAAATATTTATTTTAGATATTTCCAAGAAAAGATCACAGATCCTAAGGCATGCATCTACTGTACTTAGCCATGCCCTTCCCATTATAATTGGGAAGTCCCCTTCATTGTTGTTGACTTCAATCACCAAGAAATCAGCTGGGTAGGACCAACCACACACAGTGGTAACGATGTCCTCCACCAATCCCAAGGGAATGGTGATGGATTGGTCTACCAGCTCTAGTTGAATGTTGCTCTTCTTAAGCTGGGGTAGGTTCCAAGCATGATACGTCTCTCGTGAAATTAAGTTGATTCTAGAACCTGAGTCAAGAAGAGCCCTATGTGGTTTATTTTTGGCGATTCGAAGGTAGATTAAGGCACTCCCAAGGTCAGTTAGTTTCCTGGGAAGGTGGCCTACCTTGATCTAGTCGGTTACGGTATGCATTAACATAACCGTATGCGTTAAGCTTTATTGGACTAAAGGATGCTCCGAAGTGTTAGATGGTGGAGGAGTGTACATGGGCTCAACCACTTGTTGTTGCGAGAGTTTGTTTGGGATTTTGGTTTTGAAGAAGGATCTTCTCTTTTTACAGTTGTCAGAACCAGCAGCAGGTTGAATATTTACAGTTCTTTCAACGTGACGTTGTTGCGGTTGAGTAGGGAGTTCCCCTTACATTGTTGGAGCAAGAGGTGTTATGGGAACTACTGGTGGAAGAGGTGCAGATGGATTAGGAGGATGGTATGGATATGGAGTATATCCCAAAGGAGAAGGAGTCCTTTTAATGTACTCCTGAACTTGGTAGTGATGGTGGGGAGTTGTGTGATCCATAGATTCACTTGGAGAAATCGACTGCTGCACATAGTAACCATAAGGATCAGGCTGCCGGTAAGGGTACTATTGTGTTTGCAGTGGCATCCCCCATGACTATGGGTATTGCCATTGCTGATGCTGTCTAATGGGTTGTGAGGGAGTTCCACTTGGATAGTACGTTAACGGTTGGTGGAACTGCCTTGGATTACCTTGGGGATAATGTAACCTTCTAGGTGTCTACCGTTGGTGTAGTCTTGGATTAAGTGCATAAACCCCAGACTCTTGTAGATGTGAGATAATTGGACAACATCCCTTAGGATGGTCATAGTGGCAGATCTCACATCCATCGTCATCATCTGTGTTTGACTCCAAAACCCCATCGGAGTTAGTAATTTTTCCCTTACCCTTGTTATGTGCAGGGCCTAAATTTCTCCACTTTGTCTTATCTTTGTCACTACCTCATTCCACCTTAGAATCTTCTATAATTTTCAAGACAGTTTCAATTTTAGAGTCTAAGGAACTCCATATGTCATCTACCTTAGCTGCTATTCTTATTGTGAGTTTTTGAATCGACAAGATTTTCCTGTTCACCAACTCTTCGATTGGTGACTCATCCTCTTCATCGCAAAATTTCACTCCCTTCTTTCGAAGAGAGAGGTCATGGTTGTACTCTCTGCACTTTCCCTTTTGCATAGCTCACCCTCTTCTTTTGCTACTTGTTCCAACAAGCAATGTACTTCATGGGCTCTAAGTTGTGATAGTCTTCATTGGGCATAAGTCCTAAGGGTTCTTCTAGTCTCATGTCTTAGCCCATCTACGATGTGGAAAAGTTGATCTCGCTATACGTATCCATGGCCTAGGCAACGATGTAATAATGTGTAGTAGTAAGCCATGGAAGCATTCAAGGGTTCATGAATACCTTGCTTCCATCCTTGGATCTACTTACACAAATTGGACACTTTGGAGTACATCTGATACTTATCGTTAAATAGTTCTAACATCGTACTTCACCTCCTGATGGTTTTCAGTTCTAAGGACTAGTACCAGCTCTCTACTTCCTTGGTGAGTGTCCTGGGAAATAACTTAAGTTTTTGCCACTCGTTTTCTATGTTTTGCAAGGCACATGCATCGTAGAATGCCTGTAAATGATGTTGCAGATCTGCGTTGTATCCCCCTCAAAGTGTGGTATGTTGTTCATGTCTAAATGCTTGATCTGATTGTCTTTTAAATGCCTTGATGGGATTCTTACTGCCTCTGTTATGTCAAGCATACTTTAGGTTGCAAGTAGGGGTTTGTCATAATCATCGATTCATGATGCCTGTGATCTCTTCATTGTTCCCTACTTTCCCTTCATTCATGCCCTTGTCCTCTCTCTCGACTCTCTCGTTGAGGTCTCTCATTTTTCTTACTTTTATCCTCTCCGTTGTGCTCGTCATGATTGCGCCCTGACGTGGAAGGAGAGGGCGAGTGATGTGAAGAAGGGGAAGAAGAAGGAGAACCATTGCCATGGCGATGTTTCCTACCTTCTCTTCGACTGCTTCGGCCCCGATCATGGTGACGATCTAAGTGCCCGTCCTTATCTTTTGTTGTTGTTCCCTCTGTGAACAGTTGGTGTTCATGACAATCAGAACCAGGGTTATGTATTATTGAGCGTAAGTTCTGATACCCAACCTCCTCACCATATTTAGAAGGAGGAACATCTCTTGATAGAGAACCTGTTGTGAGTGGTTCACCAACTCTAGTTTCCCTAAGAACGTGTGGGACCTCTTTGCCCTTAAACAATGTATGTTGGCTCTCCTACCTTGAGTTCCTCATACATTGTAAAGCTGTGGGATGATAATCCCTTGTGTCAAAATCTTTCATAACGTATTTAGTATAGAGCTGAGTCATGTTGATCTGTGCTAAGGCATGGAGGAGCATGTTTGGGACTGATCGATCTAGAGGTAACACTATGTTACCAAACAAATCTCTCCAGCACATCTGTTCATCTTGATGGAGGATAAAAATATAATCAGGTATATACTCATCAGGATGAGTATATGTCACTTTGTATTGTTGAGGAATCGACTCATTCAGGTTATGTGTCTTTGATTGCTGACTGTTCTTTGTATGATCCTTAGGTGATATGCTCTTGTGAGAAGAAGAAGAAGACATAATGTCTTATAGGTGTGCTAACTACCATTATAAAATTTCTATTTGATTAACCCTAAGGTTTGTTAAAGCTCCCAACAATGTGAGTAATATCCTATGTTCTATTTAGAGCAAAAACACTTAGTCCCTGGAAACGGTGCCAATGATGAGTGGCGAGATACCCCTACACTCAATGATATGAATACGAGTGTGGCATACACAATCTGGTTGAACTCTATAGACTAAATGCCTACATGCCCCATGGAACACTTAGGGTTAATCATTCGTTGTCTTCCCAAACTTACTTGTAGTTGTCACGATGTATGGTTAAGTAAGTTCGAGGTATATGATTTTTATGGTTTTTTATGTTTTATGTCTCCTATGCTATTGAGGTGAAGGGTTGAGAAACTAATTACTAACTCTAACTAATGAACTAAGTGTAAATTACCTAGCGTCAGCATTTGTTCCCACTTACTGTACACACCTTGAACCAATGCAACTGTGGCTACCAAACTCTAATCGTTACTGGGATTACCACGCGTAACGCACGTGCTCGAAGTGGTCGTACTGAGGCACTTAACTAGGAGAAAAGGGTTGAGAGAATGTAATCTAGCCTAAGTGCGATGAGCGGCTGATTCCTTGATTATCCGTACACATCTTGGTGCACAACTATCACTGGGATTACCAAGCGTAGATCCTGGATACGCCACTGGATTACCAAGTAGTCACACTTAGATGCTCGTAATCAATTCGTACTCATTCCGCATTCTATGAGTTTAAGGGTGAGAGAGAAAGCAATAAATAATATTAAATAAATCCTAATCCATGCACTGCAAGGTTTATCCAAGAAGTTCATCTTTATTGCTTTACACAACTTGTGTTCAGGTACAATATTGCTTGAATAAAGATCTGTTCACTTTAGGACTCCTACTGTAGGCACATGGAAAATATTCTAACTCTGGAGTGATCAATCTGCCAGAGTTTTCCTACTTCTAGCCCAGGATGGAAAAATAAGGGAGAGCCGCCTCTTATTTATAGATATGATCGCGCACCGCAATATCGTGTACGCGATATCGCAGGGGACGACGCAATATCGCATGGGATGCAATATCGCGGCTTATGCGAATTGCATCTCATTAGCAAAATACAATGATAAGTGTGAACTCAATATGTCTAATTCTTCAACTCAGCAAAATGAACTTTTTATGCAATTCTACTTTGAAGATGTTTAGTATCTGAAATCTTTTTGTATCTTTGTGTTGGCACATTTAGCCATTTCATGGAACAACAAAAGTAGATATTCAAAGGGAATGATATAGAACATGATTAAAATATGTAAATGATATTAATTCCACCCCAATGGTCATCACAAGATTTGGTCATTTTAACATGGATATGCATAATCCTGAAAGTCTTATCTTCATACATAGAATGTCAGAAATAGAAAACAAGGCTGGTTGCTAATATATTAGATGGATGATTGAATGGCAAGAATTAAGTGGAACTTCACTCAAGGGACTACAATTCTAAGCAGAAATGCATCCATTATTAGTAAAAACACAGGTTGTTTTTGGAGAAAATCTAGATCAAGTTATGCTGAAAATCAGAAGGATCTGCACATATAATTTCCATTATTTCCATAGATAAAAACGTACCATAGGCTATGGTTGTCACTGTACAACAATGTTCATATCTGAGCGTATTAAAATAGGGTTCAGCAATTTTCCTGAACATACATCTTATGGATGCAAAATCATTCCAAAACCATTGGAAGCAGCACATCCAATTCAAAGGCCAGATTGCAGGGAAAAATGGAAATATTCAAAAATGATGTAAGCAAGAGTTTGCAAAAATAGAGGAAATGAACTCTGTGTTGATAAGAAATAGTTACTGAATACTATCAGTAACTGGGTTGAACACAGAGAGAAAAATCGCAGTAGCAATGGCAATGAAAACGCAGTGACGCTAGCTGCCAAG
>MNCI01033725.1:0-19746 GCA_015680685.1 Gnetum montanum | reverse complement strand
CCTATCCTCTCTG
Source organism: Gnetum montanum (assembly GCA_015680685.1). Lineage (NCBI taxonomy): Eukaryota > Viridiplantae > Streptophyta > Gnetopsida > Gnetales > Gnetaceae > Gnetum > Gnetum montanum. The sequence continues at coordinate 19,733 of MNCI01033725.1, read as the reverse complement.
AGTGCGGTGCCTGGTACTTAGGCGAAACATACTTGTTTTGGCACAATAAGGATCAAGGCACCACGGTTAACATCGGTGGTGTGACAGTAGATTTTTCTGCATAGGCGATTTTGGAAGTGTTAAACCTTCCAAATTCAGGCCCCCATGTTGCTTAGTTATCCACCCGATCAAACCCTGATGTGCGAAATAATTGGTTAGAGAAGGCTTATGGTAAAGATAAAGCTTTTGGTGATCTGACAATGGAAGAGCGGGTTTATTTTAAAATCGAAACTTATCATCTCTTCCCCAAAAAAGGTTTGAAATNTGCAAATTTTATGGCTACATTCAATGATTCATTAGCATATTTCTTTCACCTTGTTGTTCACTTTCTAAGATTTGTAACTTAATTATAATATTAAAAGATTGTATTGAAAGCTCTTATCATATGTGCTTAAGAAGAGATGGTGTTAGGTGAGATAACTTAATACCATATTTTAGCATGGTCAATGAGTGTGTAGCGAAAAGGTGAAGTTTTCTTATGCTGAATTATTAAAGGTGCCAGCTCCAAGAAAGAGCACTAGTGAAAGAGTTGGGACTAGATGAAGAATAAGAATAGATGAATGGATCACCTATGACTCAACTTGTAGGACCTAATCAGCCTCCAGCCGTAGGTCTCAGCCAACAACAAGAAGCAAGACCTAGCATAGGCTAGGATCCATCATCGCTGCAAGACTATAGACCGTCAATGAGCCATCTTAGGGCCATCGCCGAGATGGTTAGTTGGGGAAGTCGTGATGACGCAAATCTCTTCCACATCATCGATGATGCCAACCAGCCTACTATTTCAATAGATCATAGATGGGGTGAGTTATTAGTGCAAATAGGAGGAGGAGAAAGCAGATGGTCACAACAGATCTCTAGAAATGTGGCATCTTTTCAAGTGCAGTTAGAGACTGGTGAAGGGGCCACCGTGGTGGTCATGCAATACCAGGATGCTGTGGGAGCTGCTGAAGTGGTCGCTGACCACATCAAAGAGTCCTTTAATGTGCCTATTGTACCACTGGCAGATCTTTCAGGAGCACGGATGCTCAAACTATTGCCAAAACCTCAATGACTCTTGCAGAACATGAGGATGCATTGGACAGATTGCTTCAAACAGGATAAGTTTTGACATCTCTGTTTGACATCCCTCAGGATGTAACAGCAATTCAATCAAACCTCATTTTCACAAAGGGGAAGCTGGTCATATCTGAAGTAAGGGCCGAGCATGCTGAAGCTGAAGTGCAGAAACTACAAGAGCAGCTCGTAACCTTACAAGCAGCACAGCAGGATCCTTTGCAATTTGTTCCTGCAGACCAACTAGACAATTTTAGAACCGAGCAATTAACAAAGTTAATTGTAGAAAATAAGAAGGTGGCAGAAGAAAAGGGGATGGCCACTTGGGATGCCTCCACAGCTCAAGTGCAAACTCATGCGCATATTAAGGCACTCACGGCCTTAGAAGAAGAAAATAAGTAGTTGGTTGCAGATAACCTTCGGTTGACTTCTGTGGAGAAGCAAAAGAATGTTCTCGATGAACACTTTCATCAGTTATGAGAAAAATTCATTCAGGTCAACCGAGATGTAAGCCATTTAGCTAGAGAAAATTGAACCCTCTCAATGGAGGAGGTATGCGCTATTCGACAAAAATCAGCCATCAAGATCAGCGCATGGTAGAATGAGGCTAAACAACACGAGAAGCTAAAGGAGCATTTCCATGATTAGGTGGGGATGTACAAACAAATCCTAGAGAAGGAGATCCATATGGCCAAGGCTCAAATCAACAACATTAGTGCCTAGCACACTGATTGGGGGGTCATATTGGACACTTATTCCTTTACCCACGAAGCGAAAATTAAGAACTAGGACCTGCAGATCCAAGACTTGACTGAATACATGGAGTTGGCAAACCTTCGATATGTCAACCTGGCCATGTTAATAGCAGGATGCCCGAGGTCAGAGCTCGAGCAGTAGGTAGCTTCCACCCACATCAAATATGAAGCAGAATTTGTAGAACGAAAGAAGTTGGCTGAAAAACTAGATGTCGCAAATTCTGAACTCGCGGTGGTAAAAGAAAGCTACCAAGGACAAAAATATGTGGCAACCGACTTGGCTCAACAGCTAACAAAGCTCCATGAATACAAAGACAAAGCCAGAGCCTATGAAGAGGAATGACAGGTGTTTGCGGCATGGTACATCAAAGCTAATCAGATGTTCCCACAAGTACCCTGTTCGTGGGAGGTGCCGACTCCATCAAACATCGGAGCATCAGCATGGATGGCACAAGACCCTTGGACTGAAGAGGAGAAGCTCTAGGCTATTCTTCAGCATCATCAACCTTCAAATCTTGGAGCATGTGACAAAGGGAAAGAACCCATGGAGGAGCCACCGCCACCAGGAACTACATGAGTTCCACATTTTTGTAGTTGTAGTATTTTTTTCTCTGTGTTGTGTCTTCCCACACTGTGGCATTAGTCCATTTCTTTTTCTAGTTAATAATCCCATACCTATCCACTGTGTAATCACTGAAGCTTGTTCTCCTTGTAACTCGAGGACGAGTTTTTATTCAATCGTGGGGGTATGATGAGACATGATTCGCATAGGCCGTGATATCGCGTTCGCTGCAATATCGCATCCCCCGCGATATCGCATCTTCCCTATGATATCACGTACGCGATATCGCAGTCCACCACCATATCTATAAATAAGACGTGACTCTCCCTTGTTCGGAATCCCAGTTTTAGAGTAGCAAAGCTTTGGTAGTTTGATCCCTCCAGAGTTAGATTTTTTCCCATGTCTACCCACAGTGTGGTGAATGTAATTATACGGTGTCTTTATTCGAGTGTGTCGTACTTGGACATGCACATGGTCGGCAACAAAGATCAAGATTACTTCATCATTGTAGCATTCACTTCATTATTTATTTATTTGTTATTTATTTAATGTTATTTACTGTTTTCTCTCTCTCACCCTTAAACTCCTAGAACGTGGAACGAGTACGATTTGATTACGAGCATTTAAGTGTGACTGCTTGGTAGCCCAGTGGTGTAGCTAGGATCTACGCTTGGTAGTCCCAGTGGTAGTCATGCACGAAGTCCAAGATGTGTACGGTTGATCAAGGAATCGGTTGCTCTTCGCACTTAGGCTAGATTAGATTTTCTTACCCTTTTCCTCTTAGCTTAGATTAGTTAATATTACTTTCCACTGCCTTAAGGAGTAGCATAGAATTAGGAACACATCATACACCTCATCTGGACTAAACCATACGTGACATATGCAATACTAGTCCAGGTGGGAAGACAACGAACTACAACCTAAGGTTAACTATCTAGGTGCCACAACTAGTCTATCTGTGGAGTTCAACCGGATCATGCGTGCGACACTCGTTTCGTATGGTTGAGTGTAGGGGTACCTCGCCACTCATCAATCCCAAAACTAGAATCTAGTAGATCTTTGCATGGCTTATGTCTTGCTATTTGGAGATAGATCAAAGGACTTACTAAATCGATTCTTTTCTTGCGAACTACTCCTACCTTTATCTAATGTGTTACTATTTTTGTAAGCATTATAGTTGTTAATCTCTTTTTTGATGAATTTGAAAAAATAGTACTATCTTAAGGACATGATATGAAATGAGGAGGACTTGATAAGGTTCCTTTCCTGTGAATATTTTCTAGAGTTTCCTTGAAGAAGAGGTGTTTCCTAGATCTTGGATTACTTATATTGATGATGTCCTATTATGTAGTGATTACCCTAGTAGTAGTTTTTTTCTCTAGCTATGTTGGCAGTTCTCCTTGCATTGTAGATAGCAATACTAATGGTGAAGGATTGGGTGCTAGATAAGATGCAATTGCTATTGGTTGAGATGTGTGAGGCTATGAATTTGTGCATGGGATTGTAGGTTTATGGTATTTAACTAGATAGTAAATAGAAAAATCATGGATAGGATTACTTTCTAGAGATACAGGATGGTGGACATAGTATCCATAAGAAATTGGTTGCCAATATGGATACCGTTACCTTGGTGATGGCATCCTCCATGATTGTGGTTGTTGAAACTATTATTGGTACTATTTCTATGGTTGAGGATAGGCCCTACTTGGATGATATTGATATTGATAGGATTTCCTATAATTACGTTGGGGATAAGATAATCATCTAGGCATTTCCTTTTTGATAAATTTTGAATTAAGTAGATATGCACTAGACTTTGTAAGTAGGTCAGAATGGGACAATATCCCTTATAATGTTCATACTAGCATACTTTCCATCAAGAATCATCTTCAAAAAATGAGTCCATAACTTCTCCTATTGTAGCAACTTTTCCTTTATTCTTATGATCCTCACTTCCATTATTCTTCTTTTTCTTCCTATTCTTACCTCTAGTAAAGGCTTTCTTAGCTCTTTCCTATACAATATTTAATGTTGTGGTAAATTTTTCATCCATATAGTCCAATATTTTCTCTACCTTTGTTGCAATGTCATTTATAGATTTTTTAATGGGTATAGTTTTTTTCTAGAACACATTTTCCAATCTTTCTTCCTCTTGTGTTTCACATATCCTCACAACTCTTTTTCTAATAGCAGGATCTCTATTATATTCTTCAGATGATTCTTTTTGTCACAACTCTCCTTTTTCATTTACTACTTGATATAGTAATCTTTGAATATGATGAGCTACCATCTCTGAGAATCTTCCTTGGGCATATACCCCAAGAGTCTCTCTTATTTAGTTTTTTAATCAATTAATGATATGCTACAGCTATTTCCTTAGGGAGAATCCATGGCTTGGGAATCTATGTAATAGTGAATAATATTTGTTCATTATTACATCAAGGGATTCATTTATCCCTTCCTTCTATCCTTCGAATTTTTTTCTTAGATTTGACTCTCTAGAATAGGTTTCATATTTATCATTGAATATTTCTGTTCGCGATCGTTTGGGACGTGACCGCCAACAAGTGTCCTCGAATAGGATTTAGGTGTCTGCTGGTCTCTGGCAACACCAAGGCCCAGATACCTCCAAATAAACTCAGTAGTTAATGTGAGTATGTGTGTGTGCTGTTGCGACGTGTGGTTGTGTAAAATGTAACAATTGCGTTGTGTGAACTACAAATGTCTTACTTTAAAGAGATTCAACCAACATTGCCCAGTACTATGAGTTGTTGAAAATTTCCTATTTTGTTCAACTGCCTAGTCTACGCGGTCCTTATAATACCTACTTGTAACAAATAAAATTTTGCAAAAACATTTGAGTGCAACTCCGCAATCTACTCCTAATTTTCCCCAGAGAAAGAGATAGTTCCACAAGAAAACTAGAAATAGAGCAAGATTCAATGGAAATAAGCGGAAAAGAAAAGAAAGCAGATTTGTGTAGACCTCAAATATTTCAACAAGGTAAAATGACACGAGTAAACACTTCGCAATAAAGCTATCCCAAATTCAATATTTACAAATTGATCAAACTTCCAAGGCTCAAACAAGCAATTTCTTCAAGACAATCCTATTATGCTACCAAAAATTGCTGCGTAAACTACCACGTACGAGACTTCATTTTGACTAGATAATAGATGTCAACGATTGCATTCAAATAGAACCTTTAAAAGACTTGACAATTTTTGATTGAAATACCATGGAAATTCACTTTAAAGATAAAAAGAAGCTATTCTGGTCCCATCAAAATACCAAAGATTTTCTAAACCATATCGACTACTGAATTGTTCAACGGCGTGACTACAAATAGAGGCTCTCTTACAACAATCCCAATAGCAGTTCCCATACGTTGCACAATAATGAAATTTACTACTAAAATGCTCTTAAGGCTTTTAAACACAAGCGCTTCTATGGCAAAATTTTAATAGAAATTTCTACTAGGAAACAAGAACGGTAAGAGCAATCTAAAAATCCCAAAATTACTTGCCAAGGATGATACTATCTAAACCACTAGCTAGACAATTTAAACAAAACAAAAAATGAAATGCATAACTCACAAGACCATGACAAAGAGGCTGAAATCTTTATTCTAGCAAGCCATCTTGCAAGCAATCGTTCACACTTTCTTCTTTACAAAATGCTCTTCTCCCAAGACTCAAAGTGTCTCCAAGTAAGAGCCCAAGTGCTAACTAGTAGCCTTCAAAATGTGATGTATGAGACCCCAAGTGTGATGTGAGAAGTGATGATTTTCCCCCCTTGACCCCTGAAGCCTTTTTATAGGGTTCAAAGGTAGGTAGGGAAGTTACATATTCAAAAATATCTCACCTAACTTCTCTCCCAAGTAACTTGGCCAACCAATTAGGAGATTACTTGCCCAACAAGCTAGGAGGTTACTTGCCCAACAAGTTAGGTAAGTTACAACAATTTTGGGTGGTTTCAACCACCAAAGAGATAAAAAAGCTATGGTTGACAAGTGTCCCATGTAGTTGCCAAGTGTCTTCATGTAGTTGCCTAGTGTCTTCATTCAGTTGTCAAGTGTCTTCATGGAGATAAACAAGTTGTAGGTGACAAGTGTCCCATGCAAATGACAAGTGGCCATTGTGGAGATAAAGAGGCCATAGTTGACAAGTGGCCTTTTTAATGGTTACAAACATCATGGATTAAGGCTAGGAAGTTACAACTTCCACATAAAGTTACAATTATATAAATAAAAGCTATGGTTGGAAATGTCCATAAATCCCCCTTTTTATAGGATGTTAAACAAATATCCCATAACTTTCTTTTTCTTTTGAAATCTTAAAATATTTTATTTAAACCATATTTTAGTTAAATCATAGTAATAGAGATAGTAATTATAGTAAATATATATCTATGGACCACGTACGATCTTTATAATTGGTTAAAAAAACTGTTAATAATATTAAATGCTTCGTGATGTGCTGTACAAGTTTACCCCCCTGCCATTGTAAAACAGACGTGCTTGTCAGTGAAACATCTAGTTCAACATTTGATCTGCCCCCTTCAATATCTCCCTCCTTTCTAGTCCTTGAGGATGAAGTTAAGATATTTAGTTCTTTCTTTCCATTTTCATCATTTTCTTTTTTTTACATCATCCTTGAATTCACAGCTACCACTGCTCCTTGAAGTTACACTTTTTCTGGATTCCCTGAAAGATGAAATTGGTCCTGAAACTATGCGAGAGGAGTCACCGATGGAAATTTCCGTGTCATCAGGATCTTACTTTATATCTTCTTTTGTTTCGTGCATCTCCTGAAGACTGACAAGCTAGAAATAGGCACCTTTGGGAATTTCCATTGACTTTTTCAACTATCAAATTGCAAAAAATTTTAACCAGTTTTATCATGCCAACCTGTTCCATGAAATGGCCAAAATGTGCCAACAATTTCTAGCATGGTACTCCATCTTGTAATTGATTCCATCTCTAAGGATCTGTACTAGCTCTTTAGTTCCTTTATGAGCGTTCTTGAGAATAATTTTAACTTCTATTAATCATTCTCTATGTTCTATAAGGCATAGGCATCATGTAAGGCTTGGCGATGATGTTGTGGATATGCACTATATCCTCCTTCAAACTTTAGAAAATCGCTTGATGCAACTATCCCTCAAATGCATAGTTGGTATGTATAATGCTTTCTTGATGTTCATCATGCTACAAGTGGCTAATAGGGGTTATTTGGATTTGTAATTTTGGTTGTAGTGATGATTGCTTTGATGCTCATGATGAGNAACATGACAATAGAAGAAGAAGACATCCTAAGGAAGTAGAAGATGAAGAAGAAGATAGAGAAAGAAGAATCAAGAATGAGANCATTCTTGATTCTTCTTTCTCTATCTTCTTCTTCATCTTCTACTTCCTTAGGATGTCTTCTTCTTCTATTGTCATGTTTCTCATGATCCCTTTTTCTTTTCCTATCACAACCTCTTATTTCTCATTCTCTTCCATCATAGTCTATTAATGAGTATGATGAAGAGGATGGTGTAACGACGGAAAACATCGGTCGCTGGAAATATCGAGCGACTATCCGTGTACACAGTCTTAACCACAGATCCGTGCGAGGGCCATGCTGGAGAAAATGGATCCTAGGTGCCCTGAACGATTTTGTTCGATCAGACAGGGACTTACTTAATGAGTAAATTATCGAATATCATGATAGTATATATTATATATATATATTTCACAAAATTAATTAATTCGGTGAATTGTAGAAGGAGTAGAAAACAATGTAAAGAACTTGAAATACTGATAACGTCAACACGACAAGGAAGATCAGATTTAGGAAAGATGCTTAATTCCAAGATCTATGATTTGACTCGAAAGCTGAATATATTGCATACAACGTTCTAACGGCAGACTTCACTTATCTTTGTGCGAAGCATACACGAAAGAACAAGAAAACTGTTTAAAAGGGAGAACAAAATGAAGGTTGATCTACCTCATAAGCCAAAATTGGAATGCAAGGAAGGTTAAGCCTAGATGTCTATCGATCAACTATTTCTGATCAATAAACCTTGCTAATTGTACCAAATGATATCTCAATCTCTAATCTGCTCCTTTTGCCCTCGATAATCTTTGCTTAAAGCTGCTAATGATCGCCAATGAAGAGGATAATGTTTTCACCAAGAAGACTGATCGCTCCCGTTGCCAATGCTCAAACAATGTCTTATGTCCTTCAAAAGAAGAAAATCCCTCCATTGTTTCTATTTTTCTTCGTCAACTGGGGTATTTATAAGTTCAGCATCATATGGGAAGGTATGGTCTTGATGACACGTGTCTCGAACTTTCAAAACACCGTTGACTTGAAAATTTTTATGTTAAAGCTAGTCATGCCACATTATGTCTTGGGGGCGAGGTGCGTTGTAAACCACTTTTGCTGAAACCACCTCATGATTACACTACGATACGCTGATGAGTGTATTGCCATGCATGGATAGCAAGTGTGTGTCTAGTACTGCCTTAGCTGACTTTATACTGCATTACGCTCGTTTACGCTGCGTAGCATAGCAGAGCGTAATGTGATGAATTTCACATGTGTTACACTTATTTATGCTGCAGAGCATAATAGAGTGTAAAAGTGGTTAACTCAAGCCGTTTTGTGCTTATTTACACCGCAAAGCGTAATAGAGCATAAAATGGTCAACTTTTCAGTGCGTTACGCTTACTTACACTGCGTAGCATAATAAAGTGTAAAGAGACCAATCTACCATGCTTCTTTTGATGTTGACTTTAATTTCTTCGAGGCTCATTATGCTACTTTGCGTAATGGAGCGTGAATACAGTTTTGATCAAAAAACTTGGTGGAATATGCGACAAGTCGTAGACCACTGCTTAGGCCTTAAACTTGTCATATTTGCAAAAGTTCAAAATTTCTGCTAACTTCATTGCTACAGTAAGCTACCTTCATTACATTGCATAGAATTACACTGAGTGACTTGACGCTACATTGCGTAATGTAGCGTAAGTAGCAACAAAGTTAGAATTTTTAAAGAAATTTGGAGACTTGATGTTGCACGCCCTTTTGTGTTGTTCTGCCTTCTGGATTTTTGCTATGAGCTTTTTCCTAAATTGTGAATCTTCACCTTATGCCGATCTGCAATTTCCATGGTGTTTCAATGGCCCCTCTTTATTGAAGTTTAGAGGGCTTGCCCGAAAGACATCGATAAAGAATACGAAATACCAAATAGGTAAAAGTACCAACAACATCCATTGATGGTTACTCAGGTGTCGCCTTGTCAATCTAGAAGTGCAGAAGTGGGAAAACTAAAGATAAAACGGTACTGGGGGAATTCTTACAGAAGCGAAAGGAGGGAGTTTCGGAGAAGACTCAAGTGGGTAAGTACAACGTTTCACGAATAAGTCATGAGGCATCCTCTTGCAATTGCATTTGCATGGAGTTATACCGTCATATTGTAGATAAAGGGGCTTGCAAGGATGAGTTGTGTTATGTCTGCATGGCCTGGATGAGTTGTTTTTCATCCATTTTGCTGACTCCTTTTTTTGTGTCGTCCACTAGGCGAGTTGCATTGCGCCAGTTCATGGACTTGATTGTAATGCAAACGTGGAAAGCGTATGTTGTGTATTCACATTTTGTACAAGGAAAGTAGATGGAATGGCCAAGGAGGGGAATAGGAACAAGAGGTCGGATTATGAGGAAGACAGGGTTGCACTCCTAAGTAGACAAGATAACCTGAGCAGTCATCTCAAAACGCTGTCTGTACTTCACTGCTCTGGTGAACGTACTTTTAAATGGCGTCCTCATAGCAAGTAACCTACAATCAAAAAAGAAAATAGAGGACACCATTGCTCAGCCGAATCGCCAGAGAAGTTGTTGAAACAAGTACCGTCCAAGGCGAGAAGGAGTGAGCGGGCCATGGGTAAGGGACCGTAGCAAGAGGCCAAGGTCCCAATGTTGATGCTCGGCCTAGCAAGTTGCTATCAACCATCAGACTCATCGCACGGAATTGGTTATGCAAAGAACCAGCCAGATGAATCTGTGAAGCTAGAGTTTGATAACGATGATGACTGGAGATCCCCAAGGCCGTGGCTGATGAGAACTCCCTTGGGGCTTTCGACGGCAAAACTGACCTCTCAGAAGTACCATCACTAAAATGGTCGCAGTAACGGTATCTCCGAGGGATCAGTAGTATGTCTTTTAGCATATTCGAGGAATCAGCAGAATGCCCGCGAGGTAGTGATGCTGGGCCTCTTCCAACATCCCATCTCGTTCATTTTGCAGCCGTGCAAAGATGTTTACGCTCACTTGATTCATATGTTGGCGATCTGTAGGTCCCAGTTTTAAGTCCTGGTAGACTGTTGTTGCTGGTTTTAAGTCCCAGCAGACCATGGTCCCAATTTAAAGTCTTGGCAGACTGAAAAATGCTAGTTTTATGTCGTAGCGGACGGTGGTAGAGCTGATTTATGGTCTCAGCAGACCATGTTGTGGATGTCAGTTTCATATCGTGACCCAGGGACAAGTCTATGCTAGTTTTACGTCTCAGCAGACGGATGCTTACCTTTGCCAATTTTATGTCATAGCAGACAGCCAGTGCCAGTTTAGTGTCATGGCGGACGCGTGTAGGAAATGCCAGTTTTATGTCTTGGTGGACCTATACAACACTGCCAGTTTTACATCGTAGCGGACGATTGCAATTTGCTAGTTTTACGTCGTGACAGACGATCATTGCCAGTTTAGCGTCATGGCAAACGCGTGCCAAGAATGTCAATTTTACGTCGTAGCGGACGATTGTTGCGCCTGATGTTAACACTAGATATGTAGCTAGATGTAGTACAGCTTCAGGTATATATAGTTCATGGGATTTGATAACTCATTTCCATTGATGTTTGCTAGCTTGAATGCACCGTTTCCATACACATCGACTACTAAGAAAGGGCTCTCCCAGTTTGCAGAGAATTTGCCTACTGGTTCGCGAACGGCCTTCAAAACCAAATCTCCTTTCTCGATCAGACGTTATTGAAGATTATGACGGTGCTTCTGCCTCTGCTAATCTTGATACTTTTTGATGGTATCAAGCGTTTGTATTCGCTTCTCCTCTACTGAGTCCAAATCCATGATCTGAGACTTGGTGTGTTGAGCGTCGTTTATAATCATGGAGAGGACCATCCACAGAGAAGGAACTTATAGTTCAAGGGGCAGCACCGCCTCAGATCCATAGACTAGGCTATAGGGTGTATTGTATGTAGCTATTCTACATGTGGTACGATACGCCCATAGCACATAGAGGATCTTTTCATGCCATCGTGTTTTGTTACTGCTGAGCATTTTCTTGAGCAAATTGATAATGACCTTATTCGTTGCTTCAGCTTGACTATTCTCTTGTGGGTAATAAGGCGAGAAAAAAGATTATTTGATACCAAGTCTATCACAAAAATATTTGGTTTCCACACTGCTAAATTATGGCCCATTGTCGGTCACGATAGTCATCGGGAGGCCAAATCTAGTTACGATGTTGTCCAAAATGAAATGGCAGACCTGTTGAGATGTGATCTTTTGCAAAGGGATGGCTTCAACCCACTTCGTGAAATATTCGATAGCGGTGATTATGAAGCTGTGCCCTGTGGAAGATTTTGGTGCGATAGGCCCTATAATGTCTAATCCCCATCGTTGGAAGGGCCATGTAATCTATGTCATGTGTAGCTCCGTAGGCGACACATGTATAAGGTTCACGTAACGCTGACATGTGTCGCATGTTTTAACCCTTGTAAGATAGTCTTTTTCATATACGGCCAATAATACCCTAAGCGACGAATTGTAGCGGCCATGGCTCGTGAGGCTACGTGTCCTCCACACAGTCCCTCGTGAACTTCGCCAACTATACATTGTGCTTGGTCTTTGTTAACGCAAGTAAGAAATACTTCATCAAAAGAGCATCTACAAAGGGTACTATCTCCTATGATGACGTATTGCCTAGCTCACTTGCGGATTGCATCTTTTTGTGCGCGTGTTAGCTTGTGTGGTGGTTCGCCATGCAGAAGGTAAGTTTTAATGTTATCGTACCATTCTGGCATTCCATCCATGAGCAGTGAAAATTTTTGCACCATCTGAATGATAGGATTTACACACTCTGTCATTAAGGTGGGACAAGTGTCAAACAGGTGCGGTGGCACATTCAATGCTAATGTAGCTAGTGCATCGGCTAGCGTGTTGTCATTTCGAGGCACGTGTTCGACGTCGGTTGCTATGAACTGCTTCAGAAGATCTTTAGCCATATCGCAGTACGGTTGTAAATGTATAGCCTTGCAGGAGTAGACTCCTGTGATTTGATTTATCACGAGCATCGAATTGACCCTAATTGCTAGGTGTTGAACGTTAAGCTCTCTGGCTATTAATAATCCCCTGAGGAGCCTCTCGTACTCTACCACGTTGTTTGTACAGGGGAAGATCAAGCGGTACACGTACAGACGTACATCCTTAGGTGACAGCGTAATGACCATGGCGGCACTGCCACCTCTATCGGTTGAAGCTCTGTCAAAATGTAATGTTGCTTCAAGGCCTATTAGAACAGGGCTTAAACTATGTACATGTTCATTAGAAAATTCAGGCTCTATCGTTGCTTGACTATCAATAGGTGATGTCATTAGTTGGTCAGCTATCGCTTGGCCTTTTGTAGAGGATTGGCCAATGTAATGCAAATCGAATTCTACCGTGATAGCTTTCCAACGAGCTATCCTACTACTTTCATATAGGTTGTGCATAATAGCTCTCAGGATGTTATTCTTGCAGATTATATTGACTTTGCTACGGAAGAGATAGTGTCTACACTTTTTGAGCACAAATACTAACGCTAAACAATTACGCTCTACTTCATTATACCTTATTTCATACACACATAGAGCATGAATCAAGTAGTAGATGGGTACTTCTAACCCATCACCTCTCTTTTGATAGAGTAATGTAGCTAGGGATACGTCTGAGTTTGCGAGGTAAATGTAGAACGGCTGATCCCTTTGTGGCGGGAATACTGTTGGCAAGCGTTGAAGTTCTTGTTTCAAGCTATCAAACGCACGCTGACAATCATCTATCCATTCAAAATTAACCCCCTTCTTAAGCAGATGCTACATAGGGTGTAATTTATCTGTTAATTTTGAGATGAACTGCCTGATAAACTGTAATCGCCCTTGCAACCCGCGTAATTGCTTGAGACTTGTAGGGGGTGTCAACTCAACGATGGCCTTGACCTTGTCAAGGTCTACTCGTATGCTAGTTTCCGACACCACAAACCCCAGCATGTGTCTGGTTTTGACTCTGAATATGCACTTCTTTGGGTTGAGTTGGAGGTCATATTTAGTGCATCTTTTAAGGACTAATTCTAGGTCCTCTGAATGATCTTTCAACCTTACAGACTTAACAGCTATATCGTCAACATAATCATTCAGTCTTCTTAGGAGATAATCACTAAAGATGTACATCATATCTCGTTGATATGTAGCTCTAGCATTTTTTAAACCAAAAGGCATCATAGTCTAACAAAAGGTCCCCCAGGGTGTCATGAATGTTGTGGTCAACTGGTGTTCTAGGTTGATGTGAATCTGATTATAGCCTGAAAATCCATCCATGAAAGATAAAAGCGCATGCCCAACGGTTGTATCTACTAGTTGGTCGATACTTGGTAGCAGGAATTTGTCCTTGATTGTGGCTTTGTTCAAGTCCCAGAAGTCTATGTAGATGCGTATCCCTCCGGTCTTCTTACAGACAACTACAATGTTAGATACCCAGTCTGAGTAATTGACCGCGCGGATGAAACCAGCTTGGTACAGTTTAGTGATCTCATCACGTACTACTAGCATGATTTCTGGCTTAATTTTCCATGCTTTCTGTCTAATCACTTTAATATGTGGGTCTAGAATTATGTTGTGTTGTATTAGCCTTGGATCTAGTCCCGGCATATCTTCATATGACCATGTGAATACTGTGACGTTATTCTGGAGTACCTTTTTTATATTGTCATGTGTCTTTTGGTCCAGTAAAGAACTAACCTTAAGAGTTTTGTTCTCATCTTTATGCGTATCCACAGGGACCTTGTTGAGAGGGTCTTTGGTTACATCTCTAGCCTCCAGATCTAGTGTGCGTGTCAATTGTTCTGGCCAGTCTAGAGATGTTTTCGACATGGCTATGGTTGCATCATTGAGGGAAAGGTTAGTTCCTACTAGTGTGAAATCAAATTATCTAACGATTCCCCCATGTGATCCTATTAAGGCTAGGGATGCAAATAAAGTTGCATCCATTTGCCAATTGTCCTACAAAATTGCCAAATATGAAATTGATTAGGAAAATTCTAAGTTAAATGCCGCAAGTATTAGCGTATGATGCTTGGTATAGTTTGAAAAGGTATGGTATGACATTGCCAAGCGTGAAGAGCTAACTGAATTTTGATTACGAAGTGATAACGTGTAGTAGTTTAAGGTCGTTTCAGACCGTATTATATGCGATATCTACTGCATTAATGCCCTGATCTTCGGGTTCCATCTCATGCTGACACCAGCATTTAGGCAAGTCCCGCTTTAATTGAGTGTCAAGTGAGTTAGTCTTGCATATTATAAGTAAGTAGTTCATATCGAAAACAGGCTGTTGGCTATTGAGAATTCGAATTCAGCTGTCGCAGAGAGAGAGAAAGAGCAAAAGATAGTAGTGCATTATTTGTGAAGGTTTACAGAACTGTAACTATGGCACCGAAGGTGAGAGGAAAGAATGCCAAATTGGAAAAAATCGATGAAGTACAAGGGAGTCTGCAGCATGCTTTTCAGGCCTTGGTCAAAGTGCAAGATGTTACTCCCCTAAATCGGTAGGCCATCTCTCACTTATTCACATTGCTTTCAATGATATATTTTTTCTTTTGTTTATTCTTTTGAGTTATCTGTGTAAACTAGAGTTTTGGGATATAGACCTTGTATTAAAACAAGGATTTAGATAGCGGTATTGTGTCTATCGCCATTGTCTAAGACAAACCTTGCACTGTTGCAAGGGTTTAAGCGGTTTTGGCTGCGTGGCTAAAGCGTAATTTGTAGTTTTCCTAAGCATGCAATGAAATCTAGATTTAGACTTTTGTCTGATGGTAACGTGTTTATGTTCTGTACAGCATAATGGTGAAATCTATTCTAATTGTTTTGGACATAGTCAGGGTTTTGTGTTGTATAAACCCTCCCGCAGCCAATGTTCATCCCCCTCAAACTCACATACAGGGGAAAGCAATATGGTTCTGGAAGGGTGTGCAGGAGTTCTTGCAATTTTTGTTGCATAACTACAACATCATTGTTTGGTCACATTTGCCAGGCGATGTGGCTGTAGCCATTTTGGAAAATTTGTTAGTCGGTTCTACACGAGGCATTTTGGCTTTCCTGATAGATGGAGCTATTGACACTGGTTGACCTCAAGACCGTGAACTTAGCATCAAAGGATTGAGGCGTTTAAGTTGGATCTGGGAGATGCCCAGATTTAGCTATTATCTTTCCTATAACACTTTGTTCGTAGCTCGTCATGTCTCAACCTACTTTCATAATCCACCGGGCATGGTGTATTACTTAGGCAAGTAAGTCGTTTTACTTGCGGTGATGTTAATATGTTTTCTAATGTTTGAACTTGTAGAGCATGGGATAGTAATGCGCTATATGATACAGGTTCTTTATCAACAAAAATGGGTTATTGGGTAATAATGATACATTGTCCCTAACCAAAAGGGTGATAAATGAGTTTACATCGACTAGCAACGTACATGTCGATGTCATGTGGCAGATGGCCTTCGAGATTCCCGAGTATCCCACCCATTACTTCGATTTTTTCAAGAATTTTCAGAGCCTCAGATGGTTACATGAGGAATGGACTTTGAACCCACCCCTCACCCTCACGGACATGCAAAGGAAGCTTCCTCCATTTCCTTTGCCATTCGGACCTAGTAAGGTTTCGTCGTTATAATTAGTTACAGGATATTATTGTTTGAAATGTTGTATAATATTGTCTTTGCTATCTTGACTTGTGTTATCAGTTAGGGAATCTCGGAAAGTTACCATCATGATTTTTGACCACGAGGCGAACACCCTCCTCTTCCGTTACAGTGACATAAAGGAAGCACAACGCTGGCTCAGCCATGCGGCGGCCCCAGCTACTTTGGTTACTAAGCTACGGGAGGCGAGGTTGATGCATTTGTTCCTGGCTATAACCCCTGATGTCCCCGCAAGTGAAATGCTAACCCTGGTTAACTCCTTCAGCGAGGGGGCTGAACGTTTTTGCACGCGTGTGCGTAACATGCGTGTACATTTTGACATTGATGCTCAGTTGTTTACTGATCTTTTCGATGTCCCTTCTAATGGTCTTCCCATAGAAGAAAAGTCAAGGAGAAGCCTCAAATATCAGGAAGAGCTAGAGGAGTGGCTGGGGACTAAGAAGGACATGAAGGGGACTCCTTGTGAAAAGATCATGTTGGAGGTTTCCAAGACCATTTATCCCCTCTTCCGAGCCTGGGCCTTCCCCAGAACGCTCTCGCAAGGGAAGTTCTTCACCATAGAACAGGCTCGTATCATGTGAGAGGTGATAGAGGAAGGAACCCA
Organism: Gnetum montanum; assembly: GCA_015680685.1. Taxonomy (NCBI): domain Eukaryota; kingdom Viridiplantae; phylum Streptophyta; class Gnetopsida; order Gnetales; family Gnetaceae; genus Gnetum; species Gnetum montanum. The sequence goes on along the minus strand of MNCI01033725.1, from coordinate 2,704 downwards.
ATTCGACTAGGCCAGCTATTTTGCCAAAGGGTTACGCACTGAAATGATCAGGCTCCGCCAAAAGCTCAAGTCCCGTTTCAGTGTGCACTTAGCCTTTTTCATAGCTTGCCTCCGGTGTTTCGCCGAATTTCTGGTGGTCTAGAGGAATGGGGTCTGGGTGTAACAAGACTGAGACTAGTTATCCAAACCCTGGATCTCCCACCTCTTCAGCACTACCCAGTCACAGGATCCTCCGGAGGGAATTGGGAAGTCATTTTCTATAACGACTAGGAATGTGGTGGCACCTCGAACGCAAGGCTCTGACAGCGTAGGTGGGGTGCTTCCCTCTTACACGGGTGATGTGTTACGGGGGAAGCACCTAGCGGTAGAAATAGTGGATGCTTCGATTCAGTATAAAAGGCCTTGTCTAACCGAGGTGCCTGTGGAGCCAGCAGGTGGCACAGGTAGAACTGTACAAGTCAGGTTTTAGCAGAGTAAACTTCCATCTGGTAAGCGAGAGGATACAATAAAAGTTATGGTGATTGTTGTATTACGCAACTTATCCAAGGTGTTTTGAATTATTTAAGTGTATTATATGGCAAGAACAGGGAGACCTACAGAGCAGTTGACCCTTGAGATAGGGGCTATGGTGTTACGGCATGGGGAAGGGGCCCTAGTTTTGGAAAAGGAGGCCCCAACTATTAGAGTGAGTGACACACAGACCCTTGTGCGCAAAGAGAAAGTGGAGGCAGAGAACATTGACGCACTTCCCACTGGGACAGGAAGAGGAAATTAGTCTATTAAAATTTTTAAGAGATTCTGTTATTAGCCAAAATTTTTGACTTAATTATACCATAGATGAATGAGGTAATTCCCTGTCCACCATTGTAAGCAGAGTGTGGGGCAAATTCCCAAATAAATTCACCTTTATGAAAGGCGTCGTCGGTGATATGATCGAGTGCTTAGAACGCGTCGGTTCCGGGGCTGGTATGTTGCAGCTATCGTATGCTTATTTTGTTATAAGGTTACAGTGCTTAATTACGTTTGAACTAATATTTGTCATTAGGAGCTCGCCTTCGATGGGACTCTACAGAGCCCATTGATCTGGACACCATTGAACCCTCATCAGAAGCAACGGTCATGCCACGCAACATTTATGAAGAAATGCATAAATGTGCATTACGTTCGACTCGCTCCCTGTGGGAAAGTCAGAATGCCAATGAAGACCTCTAGAAGAAGCTGAAGAGATCAAAGAAGGAAAGGATGTCTCTGACCAGAGAGGTCAGAGACTTAAGGTTGCAATGTGAATTCTTGCAAGCTTGAGGAACGGGTGAAGAGGACTGGCGGACAGCTGTCATTGACTACGCTCACTACTAGATCATAGTCAGAAACAGCATACAAACTAGTCATGAATTAGTCAAGCAAAGGATGCAGATGGAGCTCCTAGCCCAGAAGAATCAAGACTAGAAGGACTTTTGTGCAAGTTTCCAAGGGTGGGGATAGAACAAGAAAGATCATAAGCATCTGTATAAGTGAGAAAGTATTGCTTATCGTCAACATTATCAAGATTCTACTGTTGAAGCTTGATCCTTGCGATTGTTCCTCGATGTCATTGGTGCATCTGAGGCCTTCGAGAAGTTCCAGGAGTAGGTGACGGTGAGTGTGTCCCCGGAAAGAGAAATTACTCTTCCCAGGGGAGAGACCACAGTCCCTACCTTCTTCCTCGAACCACCCCGGTGGACTAGTGTGGAGAAGGGGAAGGTTAAGGCTAGAACTAAGTTGGGAAATGGGGTTTGGTCTGAGTTGACCGAAGACGAGATTATGCAACATCTGTGGGTCGTCTTAGATCAACTCCCCTTTGCTGCTGATGCAAGGCCATCGCGAGTAACTTTTAGTGTTGTTGAATTTGAATTTTATGAATTTTCCTATCATGGCTTTTGCTGATATACTTGTTGTATGTAGTTACAAGAAACGAACGAAGAAGGTGAACAAGATGAGGCGTAGATTGATTCAGGGAGGAGAGCGTAATGACGCAGATCGTCACCTTGGGGAGCAATTTTTAGTGGAAGAACCCTGTGAAGATGACATTCCTCATGAGGGAATACTTCCTAAAAGGGACGGCCTATATGAAGATGATTTGCTAGGCTTGGAAGCAGAGTTAAGGGATACGGGAGACAGTGGTGCTAGAGGGGATGCGTAATTATGATTACACACGATTTTATTTATGAGATGGAACAAAGACAATATGAATTTTGACACGATTAATAATGAAATTTTCTGTATGGTTTTTAATTTTATGTTTTTATTTATACAAAGCGTAAATAGAATTATTAAGGGTTTTGGGTAGGTGGCATTATTGTGACCGTTGAATGGAGTTGCTAGTTTAAGGCCATTGCGGGCCGTTACATAGTGTTTGCATAAAATATATATGAATTTGCTAGTTTGAGGCCATCCTGGGCCATTAAGTGGTTTTTGCGTGAAGATAGAAATTAGATATTTTAGTTTAGGGCCATTTTGGGCCTTCGCTAGTTTTAGGCCATTGCGGGCCATTTGTGTATGTCAAAGAGTGCAATTGATAAAAGTGTAAATATTTGTGTAATTATATTAATGTAATTAATAGGAGTTAAGAAGCATAAATGGTGTAAACTAGGAAACGTAAATGGCGTAATTGATAGAAGATATAAATATATGTATACTAAACAAAACTGACAGTCAAAATTGATAA
>MNCI01033724.1:17729-29864 GCA_015680685.1 Gnetum montanum | reverse complement strand
CACTAGCTTGTTTACATTTTCTTGATCATGCTTTAATCGTAAATTTTATATCTTTAACAATTTCAGCATATGATTGTAACATTGATTCTAGGTAGTGAATTGTTTATAGTGAGAGATTTTTTATCCTTAAATTGTCACTTTTATTTCATCATTATTTATGTTATTGAAATTACATGCCATATATTGTGTTTTACTTCTACTAATTTTTAAGCCTTTTGATTCTAGAACATGTCTCAGATTATCCATTTTAAAAGAAATATTTTTTGGATCTATACCCACCAACCCAATATCATTTGCAAAAAGCATACACCAAGGGATTTTATCCTATATTTCCTTTGTTAATTCATCCATGACAATGACAAATAAGAACCGGCTAAGCACAAATCCTTGATGTAGACCTACTATGACTAGAAAATCACTTTGATATATTTATTAGGGATGTTTTTCCTCAACAAGGCCCACCAAATCTCTAGGCACTTTGTCATATGCTTTTTTCAAGTTAATGAAGATTATATATATATTTCCTCTGTATTTTCTGAATTTCTCCATCAATTATTATATCAAGAAAATAGTCTCTATGGTAGATCTATGTAGCATAAATCTAAATTGATTTTTTGATACTATTGATTCAAGTTTGAGACGCTGCTCTATGACTCTCTCCAAAGCTTTATAGTATAGCATGTTAGCTTGATCACTGTATAGTTTGCACAATTTTGTACATCTCCTTTATTTTTGTAAATGGGAACAACAATGTTCTTTCTCCAATTATTGGGCATTTCTCTATCGTTCAAAATTTTATTAAGTAATTGTGTTAGCCATGAAGCTGTTGTATTTTCCAGGTCTTTTCAAGCTTCTATAGGAATGCTATTTTGTCCAACAGCTTTTCCATTTTTTAGATATTTAGAGTGAGACATTAAATCTATGTTAGCAGTTTGGACCAAAATTAACAATTCCTTATGATGCTGTGCCATTAACCTGTTATTTTTGAAAAAGTTTGGAGTAGAAGTCTCCAAAGTTATTTAAATCTCATCATATTAGTGATGGATTGTCATACCTCAATTTCTAGTATTTGAAAGGGAGTTAGACATTCTTTAAGAATTTTAAAAAATTCTATGGAAGGTCTATCATCCATTTGAGGCCACAAGGTATAACACAAATCCAATTAGATGTATACATCAGAGATCAAGATAACACAACTCCTTGTTAATAGCCTTTGAGTTACCTAGTTCTTTTTTTTGAATAAGCATGGTACACTTCAAAAATTCTCCTATGATTTTTATGAAATCCAACTCTCTATTGAAGAGAGATATTATTAGCATCATTGATGTGAGCTTGATGTACATCTACAAGAGTTGGGATATGTTTGTAAAGCATGGTTTGCATATTGTTTGTTAAAATTTTGCCTAAATGCTTGTGGATGGATGTGATTATAGCTCTATTCCACCACTCCAAATGACCATGTTGATGAGGTTTGTGCTCAATATTTCATGATTGAAGGAAAAAGTTTCGAAAACTGGAGCTTTGGAATAAAGAGGTATTGAAACAAAAATGCCGAAGTAATAACCCTGCAAGAAGGGGTAGAGAATAATTTCCATTTGATGGAAACTGCCTTGACAAAGTTGTGAATGGTCTGATAGGGTTGTGGAAAATCAACTATAATAGGTCAATGAGATGATCTATGGAAATTTAAAGAAAAATCACTATATTGATATACACTCTATCTAGACGAGTGTGAATGACATCTGGAGGGAGTATATGATTGCTCCAGCTAAACCAATCTTGGCCATGATCTTCATAGAAAATACCTTGATTTGGATCATGAAGATTGAATTGTTTGGAAAAGGAACACTAGATTGGAAATTCTATTGATGAAATAGAGAAAAGTTGACGTCCAAGTTTGTTCTTCAAATTGAAGAATCATGTTGAGGCTACCTGCAAAAATTGAATGTACTCTATAAAGGATAAAGTTGAGAGTGAGCCATAAGTCTATCCTTTTTCTTACAACTCTTTGGTGTATAAACTGAAGCAAAAATAGTAGGAGAGCCATTGTAATCTATGAAAAACAACAAAGTTATTCCTAGAACAACCTAAAGAGAATTTTATGAAAACATCTACAAACATTTGGAAAAACTTTCAGCAAACAATATGTGAACCATTCTTAACTAACAGAGGTTTATAAAGCCTAGATCACAGATCCTAGCGTGTTTTCCTGCGGGAGAGAACTAGTTTTCATGAAAATTAAATAAGAATTTTTCAAATGCATGTTACTCAAGGATAGCATTTCTTCTCATGTATCTCTTGGCTTTCAATTGGTGGCAAACCTTTCACAGAATTTTTAAAAATTCTTAGAGAACATCCAGTTTGCTTTCTAAAGAAGAAGAAGACGATGATGATTGAGGAAGGGTAATCTATTTCTAATACAGATATGATTTTAAATAAGTTTGCAGACCTTTACTTCAAAGTTTTTCTTTTTCAAAGAAGAGTCTAATTGTAGAGAAGTACAAGGAATTGTCATCCTAGTTCAAGTTGCAAACATAAATATGATGCTTAAATCTCTAAATATTTTTTCATGGAAAATGTTTGTACAATATTAAAACAATTCAACAATGGCAAGGTTACAGGTCATGATGGTTTTCCTACATAAGTTTATAAACTCTTCTAAGAATGGATTAAAGATGATTTTATCCTTCTTATAAAGAAGGTGTTAATGTTGGTTAAGTGGGCTTCCAACATAGAAAAAGCCTCATCAAAGTTCTTCCAAATGTTGGAATTTGCATAATATGAGGAATTGATGTCCTATTACTTTACTATCAACATTTTATAAGATCATTTCCAAGGTCGTTGCAAACAGGCTTCAACCTTATTTGGTTAGCATCATCAATTCTGGATAGTTATGTCTTGTTCCAAGTTGTATCTTGGATAATGGGATGCCTAAAAATGTTAGTGGCTAGAACACTGAGAGGTCGATGGGTGTATAGCCTAACCCTAAATCCATGCTAGGGCTATGCTGGGAAAATAGAAACAAGGTGCCTTGAATGGGTTGGTTGATTAAACAGGGACTTACATGGTGTTAAAACGACTGTTTGTAAGAGAGGTTTGTGGAGTGTTACATGCGGACATCAGGATAGCAGGTAAGAGCATAGTAGAGAGTCCTAGCTCAAAACAGTGACATGAACATGTAAATATGTTTTGAACAGCGGAGAAATGCAAGAGTTATGCTTAATATTAGAGAAAAATTCTTGGAAAGGAAATGAAATAAATCTTGAAAATAGAGAAATGCATTGCCCCAAAATTTGGAAGCGTAACTTTTGCTAAACAGGAGCTAAGAATGGTACGCGACATCAGGTAGGCATAGTGGTAGCGTAGCAGTGTAGTCACAGTCTCTAGGATGTTTGGGATGTGAAGTTGGCAGCTACAAGGGAGGCTGAACCTATTGGATTGGCTGTTGTCATGTTCTGCGGGTGCAATTGTGGACTACGTTTTGTGAGGTACCAAGGTGTGAAGCTTGACTGCTTAGGTGCAGGAGTGTTGGGGATGCTTAGACAACTAAAATGCTCAATGCTCTTTTGATTTGCCAACCCCTAGAATGTTGGTCTTCGAGGTATTTATAGGGCTAGGTTTAGCGTGAAACTTGAATCAGGCACCACGTGGCATGGGTGCCACATGGCATGAGCGTACATAGGGTTATACTGACATGTTATGCTCTCATGAGAGTAGCAAAAGTGTTATACTCTAAAGGATAGCATCAGGTACCTAAAGATTGCTGAATTGTGACCTCATTTCCTGGACTGCATGTGCCAGAGTCTGAGAGACCGCAATGTACCTACAAATAGTGTCAAAATAATGCAAGTTGGAGACTACGCTCTAGGACTACATCTTCCCCCTCTTTCGAGTAAAGTCAAGTGTAGGGACAATTTTGGGGATCAATGAGGGGTGCAAAACAAATGCAAATTGCTGAGCTTGGTTGCTGGAGGGATGTTGAAGCTAGGATGAAGGTCAATGCCAAGTTTTGGAGGCTTTTGGAGGTTGTTGAAGGCTTTTTCCTATTGTCAAGCTGGCTGCGCTCTAGAGCGTAGCACAACACTTAGTGAAATTTTGCAAAATTGTCATTTTTCCCACTGGTTATGCTGGCTATGCTAGAGAGCGTAGCAGGGACACTTAGCCAAGTTTTGATGAAATCTATAGTCTTCCTTGCTGGCACGCTAGCTATGCTTTGGGGCATAGCAGGATAGGCAGCCTTAGAAGTTAGGAAATGTGCTAAATGTGTCTTCCATGTCAAGCTAGCTTGACAAATCCTTGTTCAACACTTAGGCAAAATTGGACACTGGAACTGGTGTCTTGCTTGCTATTCTGTGGAGCATAGCAAAGCGTAACAACTCGAGAGATAGAAAATTTTCCAAACTATTTTGTCCGTACTGAGCACTTTTGACAACCTTTAGCCTAGTACTTGGGTGAATTGGCAGCTGGGACATGTGTCAAGCTGAGTATGTTGGGGAGCGTAGAAAGGGTGATAGCTTGGGAGATAGAAAATTTGCCGAACTGTTTCTTCCATCTCAAGCAACCCTTAACCACTTCTGGCTTGACACTTGGGCAAATTCGCCATGAAAGTTTGTGCTATGTTGGGAAGCGTTGTAGGCAAACTAAGAGCGTAGTATGACACTTAGAAAAATTTTCATGAAATTGTTGTTGACAGTTAGAAAAATCTTGGAAAACAGGGCTCAACATGTGCTATGCTAGCTACACTGTAGAGCTTAACAATAACACTTAGAAAAATTTGCCAAGTTTTGACACTTAGAAAAATTTTCCGTTGAATTGTAGAAGTCTAAAATTGGTGGTGTTTCATTGGCCCCTCTTTGTGGATGTTTGGAAGATTGACTAGAGAGACATTGACAAAGAATAAAAAACACCATAGTGATCATGACACCAACACCACTCATTAGTGCCCAATTAGACAACGCTTCACTATGCTTGAGAGTGCCCAGGGAATAGGTTAGGGAAATGGGTTACAAGACAAGAAATGGGAAAGATGTTTATTGTACATGTGGCTGTAGGATGCAACATTATGGTGGCTCGTTACTAAAGCATGATCCCTCATTGGAGTGCTTGTGAGGGAGTTAGCATGCAGAGGTGGTCTATCTACCCTTAGGATTTTGACCTCTCATCGGAGTTCTTGTGAGATGGTCGATCTAGGGTAGGATCGGTTGCAAAATGACAACTTTGCTATTGTTTTGCAACCTTGCTATTTTACTTGGGCACTTGTTTTATCCCTTTTTTTCTTTTGCTTTTGGTTTTATTTTTTGTTGTCTTTTCCTCTTTTCTTTTCTTTTTTATGCTTTTTCTCCTTTTTTTTTTCTTTTTGCTTTTGCTTTCTTTACTTGGGCACCGTAGCAAATGCTAGCACCCTGGCCTCACCAATGTAGACAAAGGAGAGCATGCATCGAGACACCTTCCCAAAGCATGCATAGAGGACTGTAGGGAGACATCGTCTACTAGGTAAGGCGCTATGCTCTACCCTTGTGATTCATGTTTTCTTTCCTTACTTTTGACATGCTTTAGGGTTTTGGGGGTGGCCTGTTGTGGGCAGGGACTGCCACCACCATCGCGGCTGTCATGAGCCATTGCGAGGGAAGGGAATACGTGTGGTACATTTTTGTTTCTCTTTTGGCTTTTTGAGCTTTTTTGTTGTGAGGGTTTGGCATTATGCGCACTGTTATAAACATAAATTGTTGTGAATTTTGTATTGGATTACATAAATTGTTATAAACATGGTGCAATGGTTACTTGATCCTTTTCAAGGTCAACTTTGATTGCCTCATCTCGAAATGTCAAGGATGTTGACCTTGACTCTTTGGTTGCGGGTGGGAGAATTATGGCATGATGGCCTTTTCATCTACTAGAATGTCTTCCTTAACAAGAATAGATGCTAGCATGCAAACCAATGCCTTGCGATGAGTAGAAGAGGTCATAATCAAATTGTATAGGCTCAAAGTTATGTTTTTTTTATTTTAGGGCTTGCTTAACTTGCGCCAGCATGTTCAAGAAATCTTTTCCACCATATATTGTTTTGATGGTCTTTACCTCCTCCATGCATCCTAAGAGATAGATCTCTCGGGGAGGAGATTTGACTTTTGGTTGTGTGGTGGGCCTTCGAGCCTTAGTGCTTATCTGTCGATTGTTTGTGTTTGTGTTGGTGGCTTAAGATGATGAGGCCATGGGGACGGTTGATAAGGGGGTTGGCTTGGGAGTACCTAGCTCCATGTGCTCCTTTATCATTTTGTCAGCAGAATGCTCATCACATCTCTTAGGATGTGATTTTGGGTAGGTAGGTTATGACACAGTTCCCACCACCGAACCTCGGGCATGTGGGGGCTCCTCACATTTTGGCACCTTAATGACAAAATATTTCTGGGTTGTCATCGTTGCAACATGCTATGAGGTCCTAACCACAAAGGGTGTCATGGGTGCTTGAGGTGGTGCTTTGATGATGAAGGGGGATTGAGGTCTAATTGACGTTGAGGCCCCAACGTCACTAAAGGGCACACGAACCACAAATGGTTCATGTGCCAGTTCTGCATTATCATCAACATTGATAGCATTGATAATGTAACCTACACCACTGACGTTGAGTGGGCCCTTGTAGACCTTCATGGATTGGTTTTTTGATTGTACAGGATTTCTTTCATCAAAGACTAGTTTGCCTTCATCAATCATGCGTTGAATGTTATCTTTCAACACCAAGCAATAGTTTGTGTCGTGGTCATGTAATTGATGATAGTTGCAGAATTATTCTAATTTGAAGTTTTTAGGGATCGGGGGCTCATTTGGCATAGCCACAGAAGGGTTTCTGAGGACCTCACAGTACCTCTCATGGTGTTTTTGTGCATCCTCTGACATTTGTTTATGTTGAATGCTCCAAACACTAAGCAATTGGTCTAAGAGCTCTAATAGCTTGATGGGCAAGGGGCTGTACTTTGAGCAATCCTTGCACTCAAAGTTTGGCCTTTGGGGGGCTTGTCCCATGGCTGCCAATGGTGCAGGCTAGTTGTTTCCTGCGGTGCCAAAACCCGATGCCTTGTTGTTGTTGATTGGGGCCTTAAATGCCTTGGCCATTGGCTTAGTGTTGTTGGGTTTGGCTTTGTCAGCCATAGCTGCAACGGTTGTTGTGGCTTTCCCTTTTTCTTTGTCCTTTTTTGTATGTGCATTTTTGTAGGTCACATAGGCTGGGTCCTTACTGGCTTCCGCCGTGTCTTGTATGTTCTTTGTTTGAGCAAAAGCTTGGCTGAGAGAACGTAGGGCTAAGTAGTACAACTTTGACTTGATAAAGTTATTTACCGTGCTCTTAAAGATAGCCAAAAGATGAGTTTCTGTTATCGGTTCCCAAATTTCATTGAGGGAAGCACTCCAACGTTGTATAAATTTTTGCATTGGCTTTAGCACCCCTTGTTTGATGTTCATTAGTTGGTCTAAGGTAGCTTCGGGTTTCAAGTTGTACTTGAAGCGGGTGACAAATTGGCTGAGCAGCTCCTCTAAAGTTGAAATGGAGGCTCTAGGGAGTGCATGGTGCCAATCGAGAGCCGTGTTGGTCAGGGACATGGAAAAGACACGGATGATTGCATGTGGCCATGCTTGCAAATGCAAGCATTTAGAATGGAAAGTTACCAGATGGGCGTTGGAGTCTCCTTTGCCATTATATTTCATGAATTGGGAAAGTTGGATCCTAGGAGACAATGTTAGTGGCAGGACTGCAAGACTAATGAAATCATCTTAATAGAAGTCCATCATGTGGACTATTTCTAAGTTGGCCGCTTTAAGCTGCCTAACCTCCTCCATGAGAGTTTGAATGAGTTGGAACGCTTTGTTCAAACTCGAAGATGTTGTAAAGGGTTGCATTGGCTATGCTGGTGGTGGTGCTGTCAGAGTGGCTCACAACCTTGTTGTGGGTCGTGCCATCACATATGATGCTTGTTGAGTTTGTTGTTGTGTGTATCATGGCATGTGTGATAGCTGTGCCATGGGCACAAAGGTTGTGCCCCACCACGCAGTTGAGGCTTGGGTTGTTGTTGGTGGCGTTATTGAGATGGCTGGGATAAAGGGCACGTGGCCTGTCTACAATTGAGATATAGGCGTTGTGTGCACATATGGTAGTGTCAGCATCACAAATGCCTACAGGGAAGGCTACACAGACTATGAGGAAATGAAAAAGGAGAAAGAGGCTTTTTCCTATTGTCAAGCTGACTACGCTTTAGAGCGTAGCACAACACTTAGTGAAATTTTGCAAAATTTTGATCTTTCCCACTGGTTACATCAGCTATGTTGGAGAGCGTAGTAGGGACACTTAGCCAAATTTTGATAAAATTTGTAGTCTTCCTTCATGGCACGTTGGCTACACTCTGGGGCGTAGCAAGATAGGTAGCCTTAAAAGTTAGGAAATGTGCCAAATGTGTCTTCCATGTTGAGCTAGCTTGAAAAATCTTTGTCCAACACTTGGGAAAAATTGGGCACTAGAACTTGTGTCACACTTTCTACGCTGTGGAGCGTAACAACTCAAGAGATAGAAAATTTGCCAAACTATTTTGTCCATCATGAGCACTTTTAACAACCTCTAGCCTGGTACTTGGGCAAACTGGTAGCTGGGACATGTGTCAAGCTAAGCACATTGGGGAGTGTAGTAAGCATGATAGCCTAGGAGATAGAAAATTTTTCAAACTATTTCTTCCATCCCAAGCAACCCTTAACCACTTTTGGCTTAACACTTGGGCAAACTGGCCATGGAAGTGTGCGCTACGTTGGCTACGCTAGGGAGCATAGTAGGTAGACTGAGAGCACAACAGGACACTTAGAAAAATTATCATGAAACTGCTACTAATAGTTAGAAAAATCTTGTAAAATAGGGCTCAACGTGTGCTACACTGGCTACGTTGTAGAGAGTAACACCAACATTTTGAAAAATATGCCAAGTTTTGACACATAGACAAATTTGCCACTGAATCGCATAAGTTTGAAATTGGTGGTGTTTTAGATAACGTTATCACTACTATGGAAATATTATAATGGGCCATTAATAGCAACCAAAATAGGTGTTTGGTTAAACTTGACTTTGCCAAATCTTATAGTAGGATTAGTTGAGAGTATCTTGATGTCATCATTTCTAAACTTCATCTTGGCTCTAACTAGATTAATTATGTCAAAATGTTATTGGTTGATGCCTCAGCCAAAGCCTGTTGGGTTACTTTGTTTATCAGGTATGTACTTTAGCCTCTTACCTCTTTATCACTACAGCTTCTAGACTGGGTTTCTTTTTAAATGATGCTCTTCATGGAGATGAAATAGAGGGAGTGCATTTGCCTAGCTCAACCAGGCAACTCATTTTTGGCCAATATTCAGATGACATTTTTCTAATGATTATTGTGCTTTGTTAGGGAGCTAGATGAATCGGGATAAATGTACTGTCATCCTGCCATGCAATCTTGCTAAGGATAAATTGTTACAAACCCTTGGGAAATGTATTTTTCCAATTGATTCCTTCAAAGTTCTGGGCATCCCCTTATGCATTGTAGGATGTTTTATTGAACTATGGTTCCATGTGCTTCCTAAAGTTCATACAAAGATTCCCAAGTGGACCCCTTGCATCCTCTATCTATGTAGCAAATTCATAGTAGTTAAACACATTCTCTAACCTATTCATGTTTATTACTCTTTAATTTTAGCCCCTTATTCTAAAGTTATAAAAATTTTATAATCAATGCTTGCTAAGTTTTTATGGGGAAATGACAATGAATCTAGAGGATTTCACAATGTGACTTGGGAGTCTTGTGCTACCCCTAAATATTCTAGTGGGCTTATATTCCCCAACCTTATTCACTAGTGTCATTCTGGCTACTAAATGGTCTATTAGAGCTCATGCAGGTAACCATCCTTGGGAGATTCCAATTCAACATAGGTTGCAAAACATTAAACCCATTTCTCATTGAAGGAGGCAAGTTACTCACTTGTCTATTTGGCCCTGTTCTCTTATACGTGCTAGATGTTTAGGATCATTTTTTTTATAGGCCCTTTGGGCATGGATATGAATTAAATATTTGGTATCTTGGAACCTACTAGTTTGATATACTTTATTTTGGAGACGACAGCTATCTAGTGGACTCCCATTGGTGGTACTACTAATGCTCATATTGGTAAAGTTTTTGGACTTCCATTACTGAGATTCATAAGCCTTGGCTTTATTCACTATTAGTGATCTTCAATTGATTATTCCTACTTGGGGACAATTGTAGTGAGCAGTTTGAATACCTACATTTTTGAACAAATTCATTATTTAGTTTCTTCAAAATATCTCAAGATGGATCTCTCAACTTGAATGCCCTCACCCTAAGTGCTATGATTATTGGAGATGACTAGACAATTCTCATTTTCACAAACTAAAGCTTCAAGCATAATTCCAAGGGTTTAGAATATTCAGCTTTCTGACAATCAATGGAGAAGCATGTTCAAATAGTTGTGGGCTTTTTGGAGGCAGTGCAAAAATTTTCTCTTCCTTTGGTGTTTGCTTCATAATGGCTTGCCCTTGGCTCTAGGCTGTAGCACTTCTCTAGCATCTCTCACCCTTGTTCGTTTTACTACTATAGGTTGTACTTAGCATAGAGTTGGAGAATCAGTAAAAGTGAATAATGTGTGCTAGGTGAAGTGGGATAGGAAGGTGACCGATTGTCCTTTTTAGTGGGTTCAAGCCTAACCATAGTGGCAGTGCTAGATTGTTTCTAAGCAATACATGCTGAAGGAAGATAATCCCAAGGAACTCTTAGAGCATGACCTAGATACATTACTTCCACATTAATAAAATTTCTTCTTCATTTCTTTCTACATTTTTCCACATTAATAAGCAAAGTTAAAATCAGCAACATGAGAAATAAATCTCTTGAATAAATAATTCTCAAAAACACCATGAACAAACAAAGAAAGAGCAAACTTGACCAAGAGGGTAAAACTAAATTGGGTAAGTGGTAGAGAAACAGAGGAGGGATAAGTGATTTCGTTTTTAGTTATCTTGTTATCCAGTAGCCGGGCTTGGTTAACATCACTTTTTTAAATCATCTCGGCCAATTTATAGAGAGAGAGAGAGAGAGAGAGAGAGAGAGAGAGAGATATATATATATATATATATATATATATAAAAGCTAGTGGAGCGGTTTCACGGGCTATGAGTAGAATTTAATTATTTTTTTATTTTTTAAGTTATCATCACTATTTGCATTCCAAATAATATATACTGGTAAACATAAATTGGTTAAAATAAAAGTTTATATATTTTGTATATGTTGATGAAGGAATACATTGCACAATTATTACAACAAACATTACAGAGCTGTATAATAAGATTGAGCAAAACACAAAATACAATGATAAGTGTGAACTTAATATGCTTAATCCTCCAATTGAGCAAAACGAACTTTTTGTGCAATTCTACTTTGTAGATGTTTAGCATCTGAAATCTTTTTGTATCTTTGCACATAGAAAGGAGGATGAATCTTTAAAGAATCAATGGTCTTGACTACAGATAATGCAATAGACATTAGACTCATAAGTTTTCTTGTGTAGCGGTTTCGCGGGCTATGAGTAGAATTTAATTATTTTTTTTATTTTTTAAGTTATCATCACTATTTGCATTCCAAATAATATATAATGGTAAACATAAATTGGTTAAAATAAAATTATATATATTTTGTATATGTTGATGAAGGAATACATTGCACAATTATTGCAACAAACATTATAGGGCTACATAATAGGATTGAGCAAAAGGCAAAATACAATGATAAGTGTGAACTTAATATACCTAATCCTCCAATTGAGAAAAATGAACTTCTTGTGCAATTTTACTTGGAGATGTTTAGCATCTGAAATTTTTCTATATCTTTGCATATGGGAAGAAGGATGAATTTTTAAAGAATTAATGATCTTAACTCTAGATTGTACTTACCTAAATCGTCGGTGTAAGGCTGGAATGGAAACAAACACCGAGAGATCGTCGGGCAGCCACAGCTAACCCTGCCTTCGCTTGAGGACAAGCTGGAAAAGGGAACGAAGGTAGAGTGCCTTGGATGGTTTGCACGCAAATCAACCAAGGACTTCCCCGAG